>VZQC01012422.1:16910-35527 GCA_009823505.1 Rhizomys pruinosus
TTTGTTTTTGTCTCCCATTGCACCCACGTGGAGATTAGAGGACCATTCCCTTTGTATGAGGGTTTCAGTGGAACTCAGGTAGCCAGGCTTGCAGTGCAAATGGCATCCTGCTAGCTCGGGTTTGGCTCCTGAGGTTTAATATAAGAGGTTAACTCAAATTCAGGAAAGCAGAGCTTGGTGGTGGTGCTGTCCTTTTAGGGAGTGGCTTTCAAGGTCAAGAACATCCTCTTGTGAGACAGTCTTCTGGAAAAGAAAGGTTCTAGAATGGATGAGCTCCAGATTTCTTCCTTCTGGAATGATGTCTCATATTAGGTATTACTCATGGCTGTAATTCTGTCACAACTCACTATTGATCGGGTAGTCACACCTTTTTTTGCCTGATCCATAGTGTCTAATAAATATTAGTTGCTATTATTGTGTAATGATCTTTCAAAATTTTGTATTATTTATTATTATTTTTTTAGATGTATACGTGCATTGCCTGCATCTGTGTGAGTGCACCCGTGTCCTGCAATGCCTGTAGAGGGCATAATACTGTGTAGGAGCCTCTAGAATTAGAGTTATGGACAGTTGTTAGCTGCTATGTGGGTGCTGGGATTTGAACCTGGGTCTTCTGCAAGAATAGCCAGCCAGCGTTCTTTTTTAATTTTATTTATTTTTTATGTGTATGAATGTACTGTCTGCATGTAGGTTTGTGCACCCATGTCGAGCAATGCTGCGGAGGTCAGAAGAGGGTGTTGGATTCCCCTGGAACTGAAGTTAAAGACGGTTCTCAGCCTCCATGTGGGTGCTAGGGATCGAACCTGGGTCCTCTGCAAGAGCAGTTGGCACTCTTAGGCCATCTCTCCAGCCCAGCCAGCCAGTGTTCTTAACCACTGAGCCAAATATTTTATATATAAAATATATTTTGGTTATTTTCTTTTTTGTCTTTTTGAGACAGAGTCTCCCTGTAGCCCCAGCTGTCCTGGAACTCACCATGTAGACCAGCATGGCCTTGGACTTGCAGAGATCTGCCTGCCTCTACCTCCTCCTGAGTGCTGGGATTAAAATATCCAAAACCACCATGCCAGGCAGTTTTGGATATTTTCATTACTCTCTCATCCCCCACTCCTGCTGAACTCTTCCCAACAGGTCCCTTCCTACCCTCTCCTGTCTTTTTTTCATTTTGGTAATTCACTGAGTTTAATTCAAGTTGCATGAGCAAGGATGAGGGCCTATTGGCTGGGTTATGGGCCTTCCTAATGGCAGGACTACTGGAAGGCACCCCAAGCTTGGCTTTTTCACTACATCTTAAAGTGGAGCCTACATTGGATAGGGTTGAAGAGTCTGGATTTGGATTGTCATTCTGATGATTTGGTCATGGATCTTCCTTTGTAAAATGAGGATGGTTATTGTGACATATTTTCTAAAATGTTTGCCAGTTCTGTTGTCCTGGCTGTAGCAGGTCAAACTGTCTTGTATCAGACATCATTTCCACATTAGTAAAACCACATCAGTGCAATTTCCCACAATTTAGAATACTAAGAGAAGTGGTGTCCTTTTTGGGAGGAGGGGTCTTAGACTTACATATCTTTCCTTAATTCTGTCACAGTATTTGGTTACATAGTAGGGGCTTAATAGGAGCTTAGTGAATCAAATGCAATAGAAATTACAGTTCATGTTTTGTGTCCTTCCCTACCTTAGGGTATTAGTTTATCTATAAGGGAACTGGGCAGGGTTTGGGGTGGGCCTGATAGATTTAAGCCAGTTTTATGGAAGTAATCTGCCTGAGAAGGATAATGATGAGGCTGGAGATTCAGTGCTGCTTCATTCCTCTGCTTGCTTATCCCAGGACCATGGCCAACACCGAGCGCACATTCATTGCTGTCAAGCCTGATGGGGTCCAGCGGGGGCTTGTGGGAGAGATCATCAAGCGTTTTGAACAGAAGGGATTCCGCCTTGTTGGTTTGAAATTCATGCAGGTACGTGAGCCTCCGTCTTCCTCTTCTGACTCCTTTGGAGGATGATGGAATACTGTAGGTTCACTTCTCCTTCTCATCTCCATTTTTTTTTTTGGGGGGGTCTTTTTGAGGCAGGGTCTCCCTGTAGCCCCAGCTGTCCTGGAACTCACTCTGTATGTAGACCAGGCTGGTCTTGACCTCACCAAGATCCACCTGCCTCTGCCTCCCAAGTGCTAGGATTAAAGGCGTGCACCACCACGCCTGGCTCATCTCCAGTTTTGACTGCTGCATGATGGGATGTCTTAGAACCCAAAAACCTCTCAGTGACTAAGCATGTCAGCTAAATCTTGGAACAGACCACATTATGTGGGACTTTCAAAAATAGTCTCTTTTTTTTCCCTGGCAGCGTGGAATCTCACATATGACTGCAGCACTTTTAATTTCTGACTCAGCTCTGGGTGTTTTGATTTTGAAGCTTTTGGTATTTATCCTCCTAGGCAGATAATTTTTTTTTTTTCTTTTTGGACTTTTTGAGAGAGGGTCTCCCTGTAGCCCCAACTGGCCTGGAGCTCACTATGTAGACCAGGCTGGCCTTGAACTCCCAAAGATCCACCTGCTTCTGCCTCCCAAGTGCTAGGATTAAAGGTGTGCACCACCATGCCCAGCTTCAAAGCAGGTAATTTTAAACATGTCTCCTCTTTTGAGGTGTAGGTTGTTTTTCAGTAAAAAAATCATTGCTTTATCATTTACTGCATAATAGTTGGGGTTTGGAAGAAAACTGTAACTTAGCTTATGGGGTGCTCATCTGACACAGCAGAGAACAAAAAAATTGTAAAGCATCTGTGACATAATTTTGTTTTTAGACAACTGGCCTGGAACTCATGGTGTTTTCCTGAGCATCCTGAGTGCTAGGATTATTATGCACATGAACCACCCCACTCAGCCAACAATATTTCCATAAATGCAAAGGATTGATTGGGACAAGAACATTTCTTCAAACAAATCTAAAATATTTGAATTCTAATTCTCAAGCAAATAAATTAACGTGACTATGTTTCCCATTAAAACAGTAAAATTTGGCTCCTAGTCCATTCTAAATGTAGTTTGATTTGCAATTTAGTTTTTTTTTTAATTTTTTTTTTTTGGTCTTTTCGAGACAGGGTCTCCCTGTAGTTCCAGCTGTCCTGGAACTCACTCTGTAGACCAGGTTGGCCTTGAACTCCCAAAGATCCACCTGCCTTTGCCTCCCAAGTGCTAGGATTAAAGGCATGTGCCACCACGCCGGGCTTTTTTCTAAATTTGTACTTACATGTATGTGTGCTGCCTGGTTGTCTGTCTGTGGGTGCAGGTGCCAGCAGAGTCCAGAAGATGGCATCGGTATCCCTGGGACTGGAGTTATAAACAATTGTAAGCCTCCTGGTGTGGGTACTGGAACTGAATCCAGGTTCTCTGCAGTAGCAGCAAGTGTTGGAGAGCCATCTCTCCAATCCCCAATTTAGTTCTAGTATAATATTTTAGTAAAGGGGTCAGACTTTTTTTTTTCTTTTTGGTCTTTTTATAAGGGGAGAGCACAGTGGAATAATGAGAGCACATGGGTTTGTGTATAAATACAGGTTTTGAAGAAAAAGTAAAGTGAACTTATTGTTACCAGGCACGTAGTGTCTGCTGAGCACATGTGTTTTCTTCTCTCTCTGTCATGACAACTCTGAGCTACTTATTCCTGCTCTTACAGTTATTAGGAAGAAGCTGAAGTGTGGAGAGGTTAGGTATTTGCCTTGTGACAGTGATGTGGCTGGCATTGTAAGTTGGGTCTTACACTGGTGAAGCAGAATGAAAGCAGAGATATCTGCCGTGGCTCTGAAGGGCTGGCAAATTTGTTATGGATGTGAGAGATAGGGGAAGCTTGAGGATCTATACTCTTCATTCCCAATAAAAAGCGTATGATCGGCTTTCTAGGCTAACGATTATTGGAATCAATTACCAGAATTAAGAGTGTCCTGTGGGGGGGCTGGAGAGATGGCCTAGCGGTTAAGAGCTCCAACCGCTCTTGCAGAGGACCCGGGTTCGATTCCCAGCACCCACATGGCGGCTGAGAACCGTCTGAAACTCCAACTCCAGGAGAACTCCAGCTCCAGGGGAATCCGACGCCCACTTCTGACCTCCGTGGCATTGCACGACACGGGTGCACAAACTTGCATGTAGACAATACATTCGTACACATACAGAAATAAATAAAAAAAAAATTAAAAAAAAAAAAAAAGAGTGTCCTGTGGGGGCTGGAGAGATAGCCTAGTGGTTAAGAGCACTGACTGCTCTTGCAGAGGACCCGGGTTCGATCCCCAGCACCCACATGCTAAGAACCGTTTGCAACTCCAATTCCAGGAGAACTCCAGTTCCAGGGGAATCCAAGACCCTCTTTTGACCTCCGAGGCATTGCACAACACGGGTGCACAAATCTACATGCAGACAGTACATTCATACACATACAAAAATAAATAAAATTAAAAAAAAAGAAAAACAAAGGGGAATGGTAAAAAAAAAAAGTGTCCTGTGAAGAGGAACATTTGAGAAATTAATGGCAAGTACCTTTCAGAGGGATGCCTGTAGTGCTTAAGACATTAAGATGGGCTGGGCATGGTAGCACATGCCTTTAATCCCAGCATTTGGGAGGTGGAGAGAGGCAGGCAGATCTCTGAGTTCAAGTTCAAGGCTAGCCTGGTCTATAGAACAAGCTCAAAGCCAGCTGGGGCTACAGGGAGACCCCTGTTTCAAAAAGACCAAAAAAAAAAAGAGTATCCTGGAAAGGGAACATCAAGTCCACCTGTTTTAGGAGGGCACCTCTACAAACCTTCAGTTAGAATAGGAAGGACCACGGTGGATCCCTAGTGTGCAGTGGTCACAGGCTGTGTAATTTTACTTTAGCAAGTGGTGATCAAGCAGTGGCTGAAGAATAGGTTATGCTGAATGTACTTTTTGGCAGCCACTCCCTGCATGTTTGTATCCTTAAGTAGCACTGTGCTTTGTATGATGTTCTGCAGATGTGGAAAAACCAAGGGGTGCTGCTAGACCCTTTCAAGGGTAGATGCAGTGGCAGAGTATGCAGCCAAGTTGAGTTGAAAACAGGCAGGTGGTTCGCTCTCTGGCTAACTTGGTATGTTTCCAAATAACCTTGCAGTGTGAGAGCTTCTAATTCTACGCTTTGCTTTTCCTCTGCATCCTCCCCCCTCTCCCTCACCCCCAGCCCCATCCCTCCTGTTGAGATAGAGTCTACCCAAGGCTGAACCCGAAACTCACTGTGCAGCTGTGGATGGCCTTGAACTCCTTGGTCTTTCTGCTTCTGTCTTCCAGGTGCTGGGATTACAGGACGGCACTACCACCATTGGCTGTAATTCATTGTTTACAAAAAATTATTTCTTGCTGGGTATGGTGGCTCACACCTTTAATCCTAGCACTTGAGAGGCAGAGACAAGTGGATCTCTGTGAGTTCAAGGCCAGCCTGGTCTACATAGTGAGTTTCAGGACAGCTGGAGCTACAAGGAGACCCTGTCTCAAAAAGATTAAAAAAAAAAAAATTCTTGCTGATGTCATGTCAGGTGGTTTACACAGTCACCACATTGGGTCTTTATCCTCTAATAATTGTCAGCTGCCCCTGGGTGATGGCCAGTTGTTTGCTGCCAACTGAATGTGGATTCTACCTCCCTTGCTTCTTCCTAGCATTTTAGTTGGGGTGTTTCCTGGCAGCAAAAATTCATTGTATTGTTACTTTTCCTTTCTAACATGAGTTGGCTGGATTGGATTCGTTTTTGTTGTTTGAGACAGGATCTATCTCTACTCAAGGCTGGCCTCAAACTTGTGGTCCTTTTGCATTTGTCTCCCAAATGCTTGGATTATAGGTGTGCACTAACCTGGCTGGTTAGATTTAATTCTAATTTATCTTTCATTCCATTCCATAATGTGGAGGATGAGTCTGCTTATAGCTCACCAGCTAGCTGTGTGCTCATGTTTTGAATAACGGGAAGGATAAGGGGGGAGTAGCTAGTCCGCTGGTTCTTGGGGAGGCTGGGGCCAGTTCTCACTGTCTGTCCTGTGGAATAGGCTTCAGAAGACCTTCTCAAGGAGCACTACACTGACTTGAAGGACCGCCCATTCTTTACTGGTCTCGTGAAATACATGCATTCAGGGCCAGTGGTTGCCATGGTAAGTGTGCCTATGTGGGATGTTGATGGGAATGGTTTATTTGGGAATAGAGGCTGCAGAGGAAATGAGCAGGCAGGATGGTCAGTTAGGGTGGGAGCTGGCTCTCTGACCCACGCAAGAAGATACTTGCCTGCCAAGCTGAAGACCACAGGCTGAGAGAAGACAGGAGAGACTTGCTTGTTGATGCCCCTGGAGGGCAGGTAGCTTGTGTGTTGCCTATTGCAAAAGCACTTATGTAAGAATGTATGGCAGGGCTGGAGAGATGGCTCAGCAGTTAAGAGCACCGACTGCTCTTCCAGAGGATCTGGGTTCAATTCCTAGCACCCACATGGTGGCTAAGAACTGCATTTAAGCCGGGAGTGGTGGTGCATGCCTTTGATCCTAGCACTCAGGAGGCAAGAGGTGGGTGGATCTCTGTGGGTTCAAGGCCAGCCTGGTCTAGAGAGTGGGTTCCAGGCCAGCTGGGGCTATAGGAAGACCCTGTCTCAAAAAAAAAAAAAAAAGAATATGGCTTGGGGGCTGGAGATGGCTCAGTAGTTAAGACCACTAACTGCTCTTGCACAGGACCCAGATTCAAATCCCAGCACCCACATGGTGGCTAACAACCATCCATAACTGATTTCCTGGGGATCCAATGCCATCTTCTGACTTCCGTGGGCACTGCATACCACAAGTATACCTACACACATGTAGGCAATACACTCATACACATAAGATAAAAAAAGTATTAAAAAAGAGTACTTGTTGGTCTTGCAGAGGACCTGGGTTTGATTCCCAGAACCTGCATGGCAGCTTACAGCTGTCTGTAACTCCAGTTCCAAGGGATCTGATGCCCTCTTCTGTCCTCCACAGGCCCCAGAGATACACATGATGCATATACATATAGGCAAACACTCATACACCTAAAATAAAAATTAAAAATAACTTTAAAAAGCTGAGCTTCATGGTAGACACCTTTAATCCTATCACTCAAGAGGGAGAGACAGGCAGATATCTGTGAGTTCAAGACCAGCCTGGTCTATATAGGGAGTTCTAGTCCAGCCAGGGCTACAGAGTGAGACCCTGTCTCAAAAAACCCAAAATCCCTCAAGAAACCAAGCGGTGTCGGGCATGATGCTACTACACACCTATAAACCAGCACATTATGAGTAGAGGTACGATAATCACAAGCTTAGTCAAGCCTGGAATAGTTAGTGACTTCTAGGACACCAGGCTGGACTACATAGTAAGATCCTTTCTTGAAGAACCATTTGGAAAAAGGAAGAATGCAGGCTGGCAAGTTCCTTGGTGGGTAAAGGCACTTGCCACCAAGCCTAATGATTTAGTTTGATTCCCAGGACCCATGTGGTGGAAGGAGAGAACCAAGTCTCTCAAACTATCCTCCTCCACGTGTGGTGCCGTGGCTCAGGCACACCACATTTCTTTAAAATTTTAAAGAAGAAGAAAAAAGAACAAAAGTATGAAAACAGATACCTATTTTGTCTGCCATGTTGCTGTTGGGAACTGAACCTGGGTCCTCTGCAAGATTACTAAGTGTTGCCAGGCGTGGTGGCACATGCCTTTAATCCCAGCACTTGGGAGGCAGGGGCAGGTAGATCTCTGAGTTCAAGACCAGCCTGGTCTACATAGCAAGTTCCAGGATAGCTGGGACTAAAAAGGGAGACCCTGACTCAAATATACCAAAAACAAAACAGTAAGTGTTCTTAGCCACTGAGCCATCTCTCCAGCCCCCCCTATATTGTAAAAGCCCCCTCCCGGCTTTTACAATATAGAAGAAAGTTGGAATGATTAATGCCTGGTAAGAGTGAGAGTGAAGATAGGATGAGAAGTGTATGAGGACCACGTGATGTAAGGGCTCTGCTGTCCTATCACTGTTTCTAGAAAGCTCTGAGAAGTTCCACTCTGAGCATTTTGGAAAGGCCATTCTGGCTGCCATGTCCGGGATGGATTGTGGAAAGACAATGGAATAAGTAGGCCTTCTATAATGCTGGTCCAGTGAGCGAGGAGCCTCTCAGGGAGCCTTCTAGAATGCCGGTCCAGTGAGTGAGGAGCCTCTCAGGGAGCCTTTTTCTTTTGTTTGGATGCCATGTTTTCTGCTGAGACTGCCTTTATTCCTGACCATCTCTTCTCCTGTCCTCGGAGGTCTGGGAGGGGCTGAGTGTTGTAAAGACAGGGCGAGTGATGCTGGGGGAGACCAACCCTGCGGACTCTAAGCCTGGGACCATCCGTGGAGACTTTTGCATCCAAGTTGGCAGGTGAGAGTTGGTGTTTTTCACCCTTTTCCAAAGTTCAACTTAGTTGCCATAAGAATTTCGTCTTCTGGGACTGGAGAGATGGCCTAGCGTTTAAGAGCGCTGACTGCTCTTGCAGAGGACCCAGGTTCGATCCCCAGCACCCACATGGTGGCCGAGAACCATCTTTAACTCTAGTTCCAGGGGAATCTGACACCTTCTTCTGACCTCTGCTGCATTGCATGACACGGGTGCACCGACCTGCATGCAGACAGTACATTCATACACATTAAAAAAGAAATAAAATTAAATAAACAACAACAAAAAAACCCTAAAAAAAAAGAATTTCATCTTTTGAGGCAAGAAATGGACATGATGTCATCTACAAGCCAATTTAATTTAATTATTTTTATTTTTGTTTAGGCTTTATGTTTAGTTTTGTTTTTTTGATATGTGGCTTATGTAGCATAGGATGGTCTCAAACTTGCTATGTAGCGAATCTGTCCTTGAACTTTGATCCTCTTGCCTCTATCTCTTAAGTGCTGAGATTATAGGCATATGCCACTTTGACCTGGCAGCAAGTCAGTTTTTTTTCTTTTAATTTTTTAAAAAATTTTTTAAAATTTTATTTCTGTATGTGTACGAATGTACTGTCTGCATGCAAGTCTGTGCACCCGTGTTGTGCAATGCCGCGGAGGTCAGAAGAGGGTGTCGGATTCCCCTGGAACTGGAGTTCTCCTGGAATTGGAGCCTCAGACCGCCATGGTCTGAGGTTCTCGGCCGCCATGTGGGTGCTGGGGATCGAACCCAGGTCCTCTGCAAGAGCTGTCGGCGCTCTTAACTGCTAGGCCATCTCTCCAGCCCTGGCAAGTCAGTTTTTTAAAAAAAATTTTTACATGCCGGGCCTTTGATCCCAGCACATGTGATGACGAGGCAGGTGGATCTCTGTGAATTCAAGGCCAGCCTGGTCTATCAAGTGAGTTCCAGGACAGCTGGAGCTATAGGGAGATCCTGTCTCAAAAAGACCAAAAAGGAAAAAAAAAAGTATCAAAAGAATGACTTTCTGTGAGCAGACTTCTCAGCAGCACCCACATCTGCACTGACCCCTGAACCAGCAGTGAGAACTTCTGGGGAGGGCTCTGACCAGGCTCTACCATCAAGAGAGGAACAGCCAAAGGGATAGAGAAAACTGTAAACACAGGGAACCCATGGAGTCAGCCGCCACCTTCACTGACAGGAAGACAAGAACTTCCACTTAAAATTGACTTGCTGGGCTAAAGAGATGGGTCAGCCGGGCGTGGTGGCACATGCCTTTAATCCCAGCACTCAGGAGGCAGAGTCAGAGGCAAGCGGATCTCTTGTGAGTTCAAGGCCTGGGGCTACAGGGAGAGCCTGTCTCGAACAGACAAAAAAAAAAGGGCTCAGTGATTAAAAGCATTGATTGTTTTATTTATTTATTTATTTCTGTATGTGTATGAATGTACTGTCTGCATGTAGGTTTGTGCACCCGTGTTGTGCAATGCTGCAGAGGTCAGAAGAGGGTGTCGGATTCCCCTGGAACTGGAGTTCTCTTGGAATTGGAGTTTCAGACGGTTCTCAGCCGCCATGTGGGTGCTGGGGATCGAACCCGGGTCCTCTGTAAGAGCGGTCGGCGCTCTTAACCGCTAGGCCATCTCTCCAGCCCCAGGTGACTTTCTTTTCATGAAATCTGTTCTTAGTCCTGACCTCCACAGGCACTGCACTTACACATATGCAGGCAATACTCATAAACATAAAATAAAAATTAAAAATTTTAAAAAGAATCATGTCATCTTTTCACCTTGAAAAATTTGTCAAATCAATGGTATAATTTCTGATCACTGGACACTTAAAAATATAATTACATAATTAATATTTAATCGCATTCCTGTTAAGCACTAAGGAAAGGAGCATCTGATAGGAACAGAGCCTATTCCTGAGAAAGGCAACATTGCTTCCCCTAGATCTTTTCCTAAACAGCAATTACAGGGACTCTGGAAGGGTGACATCAGACTATCTGTCACCTTTGCTCAAGTCCCTGCTCATCTCCCTAAATGACCAATGTCCTGACATCAGACAGCTGGGCCCTGTTACCTCTGATCTCACCTCCTCCCCCCGCCCTCCATCAATCACTATTTCCTAGACTCTGACTCTACTTTCTCTCATAGCTCTTTTATATGCTAACACAGTATATAGGTTACTAATTTACCATTTATCTGACTTTTTGGCCCTCACCATCCCACTCCTCAGAAATGCATTTTTTTAATCTATTTTGTTTGCTGGTATTCCTAATCACTAAAGCACATGAGTTCAAAGGGTTCTGGAGAGAGAAAAGAGAAAGCATTACATGTGTGAATGATTAATTTGAAGTCCCTGCCAATGCTGAAATAACCATCAAAAGCAGTTAGTTAAGCCCCATTCTCTACTGAATGGTAAAAAGCAACTTCTGGAGCCAGACTTGTGATTTAGACATCGAATCCCAGCACTCTGAGACTGAGGCAGGACAACCATGGATTCAAACCCAATCTGGACTACAAAGGTGAGACTCNTAAAAATCTAGAAGGAAACTCTGGAGCTGTGAGTGCTCCCTGTACAGTGTTGTGTGCTCCCATCAGATTAAAATGCTCCATCCCAGTGTAGGGGCAGTTGATTTGGTTATTTAGTATTTCTGTATTGCTTTACATTCTTCTTCACCTTTCTGTGGATAATTTGAGCTAACAGAATGTAAATGCTAAATAAATTGCTTGTTTTAGCCTCAGATACATATTGACTTCCTTTTTTGTTGTCTTTTCGAGACAAAGTTGGGCTGTGTAGCCCAGGCTGACCTCAACCTCTGTAATGCTGGGATTACAGCCACCACCCTGGGCCCTACTGGCTCTCTCTTCTCTTCCCCTGTGTCCTATTCACTCTGGACACTGAGCTACATACATAGCAGGCATCTAAGGAAGATGTGTTAACTTGTCAAGACTGCTGGATCAGGGTGTGGTGCTACACACCTTCAATCCCAGCCCTTGTGCAGGTCAGCTAGGACTACCTTGTCTCAAAAATGGGCGTGCTGGGGCCATTTGTTAGAGTGCTTGACTAGCATGCATGAAGCCCTGGGTTCCATCCCCAGCACCACATAAATTGTATTGTAACCCCAGCACTTGGGTGGTGAAGGCAGGAGGATCAGATCGTAGTCATCCTCAGCTACACAGTGAGTTCAAGGCCAGCCTGAGCTACATGAGACTATGTCTCAAAAAGAAAGGAAGACAGTAAAATACCCATCCTGATTGGAGAGTGTGAGAAGTTGTAATTAATCCCCCAATCAGAAAAGCCTTGTGTACCCTTGACCCTTGCTTGGTGTCAAGTGACACTGACGAATGAGATGTGACTTGAATAGGGAGTAAATAGTTCTCCAGTGGACAGAAATTTGCAGAGTCTTAGCACAGTTGACATTTGGTAACTCCAAAACACAAAGCTGACTGTGGTAGCACAAGTTACTAATCCCAGTACTTAAGAGGTAGAGGCAGGAGGATCACAGAAAATTTAAGGTAAGCCTGGTGTGGGTAGTTCTAGATGCCCACGTGGCAGCTCACATCAGTTTGTCATTCCATTTTTAAAAAAAAAAATTTTTTTTTATTAATTTTTATTTATTTCTGTATGTGTACAAATGTACTGTCTGCATGCAAGTCTGTGCACCCGTGTCGTACAATGCCGCGGAGGTCAGAAGTGGGTGTCGGATTCCCCTGGAGCTGGAGTTCTCCTGGAATTGGAGTTTCAGACAGTTTCTGCAACCCTCCGATGTGGATGCTGGGATCGAACCCGGGTCCAGTCTGCCAAGAGCGGGATCGGCGCTCTTGAACCGACTAGGCCAGTCTCTCCAAGCCCCCATTTTTTTTTTTTTTTTTTTTTTTTTTTCTTTTGAGACAGGTTCTCCCTGTAGCCGCAGCTTCCAGAATCACTCTGTAGTGAGTTCAGGCTGGCCTAGAACTCACAAAGATCCGCCTGCCTCTACCTCCCAAGTGCTAGGATTAAAGGCATGCGCCACCACGCCTAGCTAGTTTGTAATTCCATTTTCAGGAGACTTGATGCCTTCTGGCCTCTGTGCACTGTGCACATATGGTGCACTTACATATAGACAAAACAGTCACATGCATAAAAATAAATCTTGCCAGGCATGGTGGTGCATGCCTTTAAACCCAGCACTCGGGAGGCAGAGGCAGACAGATCTCTATGAGTTCAAGGCCAGCCTGGTCTACATAGCGAGTTCCAGGCCATCTGGGGCTTTAGGGAGACCCTGTCTCGAGAAAAAAAAACCAAAACAACCAATAATAATAATAATAATAAATCTTGGTTGGTTATGGTGTTGCATGCCTTTAATCTCAGCACTTGGGGGGCAGAGGCAATCTCTGTGAGATTGAGATTGAGGCCAGCCTGGTTTTTTTTTTTTTTGGTCTTTTCGAGACAGGGTCTCCCTGTAGCTCCAACTGTCCTGGAACTCGCTCTGTTAGACCAGGCTGGCCTTGAACATGATCACAGAGATCCGTCTGCCTCTGCCTCTGCCTCCTGAGTGCTAGGATTAAAGGCGTGTGCCACCACGCCAGGCTACCAGCCTGGTTTATTTAGTGAGTTGCAGGCCAGCTAGGGCTATAGGAGGACCTTGTCTCAAGGGAGAAAAAAAAAGGGTGGGGGGGAGTAGTCTCAGCAGTTAAGAGCATTGCCTGCTCTGGAAGAGGACCCAGGTTTGATTATTAGCTCACACATTGGCTAACAAACATCTGTAACTCCAGTTCCAGGGCAATTTGATGCCCTCTTCTGACTTCTGCAGGCATCACACAACACAGGTACATTTATAGACAGGCAGGCGATACTCTCACACAAAATAAATAAAATATTTATATAAAACCAAATCCAATAGTAACTAAGCAAACAAAAACCAAGTGTGCTCCAGATGGTGGGTGAAGGAACCTGCCCTAGTACGAGGAGTCACACCAGCATATGGTGCTCTCAAGGACTCTTGGGAAGGTGGAATAGTCTTGGGCTGTGTGGGCTGTCACAGGTGGTTGGTGGTGCTGGAACCACTATAGTGACAGCCTGAGTCTTGAAGTCACCAGACTCCTGGGGAGATGTGGCTCTCCCATCTCTGGGCAGTAAGTGCTGCTGTGGAGATGTCAGTGGATGGTGGTACACTGAGAAGAGGCTTGCTGATTTCTCCAGAGAAGTCTGGGACCACTGAGGTTAGCTAGAGTCCCACTGAACGGTCTCAACGTAAAGTGCTTAAGTCCGGGACTGGATGCAGTGGCTCATTCTAGTGGCCAGAAAGGGGACAGGGACATTCACCTGAGCAGGTCCTCAGTGAGGGGTCCTGGAACGGAGTTTGGAGGAGGACTTAAAACAGCTGGGCTGGTGTGGCCCACACCTTTGATCCCAAGCAGAGGCAGGCAGATGTCTGTGAGTCCAAGGCCAGCCTGCTCTATACAGCAAGTTCCAGGCCAGCTGGGGGTACAGGGAGACTGTGTCTCAAAAAGACCAAAAAAAAAATTTTTTTTTCTAACCCTGTTGCTCAGCCTGGGACAATCTCAGTGCACCAGGCAACACCCTAAATATCTTTATTGTACTTGGTAATGTTCCAGACCCCAGTTTAAGCTTAAGCCTTCTGGGAAGAAACTGCAGCTGGGTCATAGAGAGGTCAAGGTACTCAGTAATTTTTGTTGTCTAGACAGAAATGAAGCACTTGTAGGGAACTAGTGGTTTGCCAAGCAGACGGAGTTAGGGAATAGCTGTAAGTTGACAGACCCTACTAATGAGTGTACTTTGTCCTATTGGAGACTGAACCCAAGGCCTTGCTCCTGGTAGACAGGTGTGCCTGTCACTGAGCTGTTTCCAGCTCCTTATCCTCCTCCACCCCCAACTGAGACACAGTCTCAGGTAACACAGACTGGTCTCCAGTTTCTTAGGTAGGCAAGAATGACCTTGAATTTTTGATCCTCCTGCTGGGGTTACAGCTATAAGCCATCATGCCCAGTATATGTGGTGTTGGCTGTCAGACCCAGGGCCTTGTGCATGTGCATGCTAAGCAAGCACTCTACTAACAGATAAATCCTTAGCCCTTAATTTTTGTTCTTTTCAGACAGTCTCATGTAGCCAGGGTCGGCTTTCAAGCCCACTATGTATCAGGCACTGCCTTTGAACTGATTTCTTCTCCACCTCTAAAATGCTGGGATTACAAGCATGTGTCGTCTGTCATGTCTGGCTTTGGTTTTATTTTGAGATAGTTTAAGTTGCCGTGGCTGGCTTTTTTTTTTTTTTACAGGGTCTCCCTCTAATTTACAGAGATCCCCCTGCCTCTGCCTCCTGAGTGCTAGGATTAAAGGCCTGTGCCACCACCCCGGCTTAAAGTTCTTAGCGGCCAAGTGGTTGTTGGGAATCGAACCCAGGTACTTTGCAAGAGCAGTCGGCGCTCTTAACCACTGAGCCATCTCTCCAGCCCCTTGGCTGGCTTTTAACATTCGGAAAAATCTAGAACCTTGCCATGGTTGTCTCAAGTTGAAGTGGATGATCTGACTACACCGTAGTGCTGGGTGCGCAGGGATTATCAGTTTCTGGGTGGGACCAGGGTGGCTGCTGGGGACTGGGAAGACATGCTGCAGGGCAGGTCAAAAGGCATGGGTTGAGCCGGGCGTGGTGGCGCACGCCTTTAATCCTAGCACTTGGGAGGCAGAGGCAGGCGGGTCTTTGTGAGTTCAAGGCCAGCCTGGTCTACAGAGTGAGTTCCAGGACAGCTGGGACTACAGGGAGACCCTGTCTCGAAAAGACCAAAAAAAANNNNAGGAGAGCGCTGCTCCGATCTCTGTCCCCGTCTCAGAAAGGGCTTTCAACTCCTAGAAAGACAACCCAAACTGGCATTTTTTTTTTTGTTTTTTTTTTTTTTTATTTTGTTAAAAAAAAAAAAAAAAAAAAAAAAAAAAAAAAAAAAAAGGCATGGGTTGTCTTTCTAGGAGTTTGAAAGCCCTTCTGAGACGGGACAGAGATCGGAGCAGGCAGCCTGCTAAGGAGGGGACTGAGGGAGGCTTGGCTGGAGAGATTCAGCTTTTGGGGAGTCTGTCAGTTTGGATGAGGAAGGCTGCAGGCTTGGTCAAGCAAGGGGGAAAGTACCGAAGGGCTGAACTTCCGAGGTGGAAGGACTTGGGAGTACCCTAGGGAAAGGAGAGCCCAGCGCCGCGAGGAAGGGTGAAGGCAGACATGTGGCCAGGAGTGAAGAATTCTAGAGCAGCAGCAGGTACTCTTGAATGGGAAGGTGCAGCCGCCGAGCTTTCGGAGGCCTGGGTGGGGACAAATCACTTCCTGCCTCGCAGTTCTCGGCGGCCTTGCAAGGCGAGGGCGGACACGGGCCGCGGGGCGGGGACGGACCCGACTGGCGGATCAGGCCGGCGGAGCGTCCCGGGTTGGGCGGCGGGTCCTCCGGGGAGTGGCGGCCCCGCCCCGCGCCCCTCCTCCTTGGACCGCGCGGTCCGGTGATCCCTCCGCTCATTCTCACAGCGCATCTCCGGCTCCCGCTCGCCCCGCAGCTCTCTGGTAAGGCCGGGGCGCTCTCCCAACCCCACCATCGTCCCACTTCCCATTCCCCGGCCCCCGCGGGTCCCACCCGTGCCCCTGCAGCGCCCTCTCCGTGGGCTTTGGGCTCAGGCCCGGGTGGGGCCGCAGCTTCTGGGAAGCCACGTGTCCCCGGCGGTGCCCACGTGGCCTCCGCCGGGTCTGGGTCAGCCGGGCCGCGTGTCCTGATCGCGCCTCTCTTCCCGCAGGACCATGGCCAACCTCGAGCGCACCTTCATCGCCATCAAGCCCGACGGCGTGCAGCGCGGCCTGGTGGGCGAGATCATCAAGCGTTTCGAGCAGAAGGGGTTCCGCCTAGTGGCCATGAAGTTCCTTCGGGTAATGCCCCTCGCCCCTGCCGCCCAGCAGTCTTTTCTTCCCGGCAGTGGTTTGTCTACGTCCGAGTCCGAGTCCTCTTGACCGATTCGCTTCCGGGGAAGCCTTTGACCCCCCGCCCCTCGCCGGGCGACTGTGGCAGCTTTTCTGTGGCCCCGAAGGACAGACGCCCTTGGGAAGGTTAAGCAGGGGATGGCTTCTCTCTGCGGCTACTGCCTTTCTGTCTTTAGGTCGCCCAGGGGCACCAGGGCATGGAGAGAGCCTTCCTGGGCCAAGAGTCCTCACATGCACAAAGAGGGCTTGCAACTCTTTCACGCTTTAAACTGAAATTTAGGAATGAAGTTTTATGTCCATATTTCACCTTTGGTACAGGGTAGTTACTGTACTTTTATTTAAAAATATATTACTTGGCCGGGCGTGGTGGCGCACGCCTTTAATCCTAGCACTTGGGAGGCAGAGGCAGGCGGATCTTTGTGAGTTCGAGGCCAGCCTGGTCTACAGAGTGAGTTCCAGGACAGCTGGGACTACAGGGAGACCCTGTCTCGAAAAGACCAAAAAAAAAAATATTACTTGGGGCTGGAGAGATGGCCTAGCGGTTAAGAGCGCCGATTGCTCTTGCAGAGGACCCGGGTTCGATCCCCAGCACACACACATGGCGGCCAAGAACCGTCTGGAAACTCCAATTCCAGGAGAACTCCAGTTCCAGGGGAATTCGACGCCCTCTTCTGACCTCCGCGGCATTGCACGACACGGGTGCACAAACCTACATGCAGACAGTACATTCATACACATACAGAAATAAATAAAAAATAAAAAAAAATTAAAAATAAAAATATATTACTTATTTTATATGTGTGGGTGTTACGCCTGCCTGTCTGTAAGTGCACCTGTGTCAAGCAATGCCTTCAGAGGTCAGAAGAGAGAGGGTGTTGTATTTCTCTGGAACTGGAGTTACTGATGATTGTTAGCCGCCATGCGGGTACTAGGAATTGAACCTGGGGCCTCTGCAAGGCCAGCCAGTGCTCTTAACCGGGGAGCCAACTCTCCAGCCTGTAACTATTTTTCATAGTAAGTTTAGGGAACCTACTGAGGGTGTAGCATATTTGGTTGAGTGCCTAGCACCCGTGAGGCCTGCACTGCAGTACCTGCAATCTCAGCATTTGGGAAGTGGAGATGGAGGATCAGAAGTTGGCCACACAATGAGTTTCAGGGCAGCCTGGGCTATATAAGGTCCTGTCTTAAAAGTTTACCTTTATTTTGAGACAGGGTTTCACTGTGTAGCCCTAGCTGGTCTGGATGCTCACAGAAATTGACCTGCTTCTGCCTCTTGAGTGCCTTGCCAAAAAAGATTACTTTTAGAGTATAATAAATATCTGAAATTTTATTTTATTTTATTTTTTTGGTCTTTTCGAGACAGAGTTTCCCTGTAGCCCCAGCTGTCCTGGAACTCCCTCTGTAGACCAGGCTGAACTCACAAAGATCCGCCTCCCTCTGCCTCCCAAGTGTTAGGATTAAAGGCGTGCGCCACCACGCCCGGCAATATCTGAAATTTTAATCAAGTGCATCAGCTTTAAGAGGATGTGCTCTATTATCTGAAATGCTTATTTAGAACAATTTTTTTTTGTTGTTGTTGTTCTTTTTGAGGCAGGGTCTCCCTGTAGCTCTGGCTGTCCTGAAACTTATTCTGTAGACCAGGCTGGCCTTGAACTCACAGATCCGCCTGCCTCTGCCTCCCAAGTACTAGGATTAAAGACATGTGCCACCATGCCCGGCTAAAACAATTTTTTATTATTTTTGTATGTGTATGTATGTACTATCTGCATGTAGGTCTGTGTACCGTGTTGTGCAATGCCTTGGAGGTCAGAGAGGGTGTTGGCTGGGTGTGGTGGCGCTTGCCTTTAATCCTAGCACTTGGGAGGCAGAGGCAGGCGGATCTTTGGGAGTTCAAGGCCAGCCTGGTCCTGAGTTGCAGGACAGCTGGGGCTACAGGGAGACCCTGTCCTGAAAAGACAAAAAAAAAAAGGGTGTTGGATTCCCCTGGAACTGGAGTTAAAGACGGCTCTCAGCCGCCATGTGGGTGCTGGGGATTGAACCCGGGTCCTCTGCAAGAACGGTCAGTGCTCTCAACCGCTAGGCCATCTCTCCAGCCCAACAATTATTTTTTGAGACAGAATTTTACTATGTAGTCCAGGCTGCCTCTTGAGTGCTGGTATTAAAGGTATGCTTAACAGGGCACAGGTCAGCCTGATTTACATAGGGAGTTTCAGGACAGCCGGAGCTACAGGGAGACCCTGTCTCAAAAAGACACCCCCCCCCAAAA
>VZQC01012422.1:42887-79625 GCA_009823505.1 Rhizomys pruinosus
TAGGTCTTTTCGAGACAGGGTCTCCCTGTAGCCCCAGCTGTCCTGGAACTCACTCTGTAGACCAGGCTGGCCTTGAACTCACAAAGATCCGCCTGCCTCTGCCTCCCAAGTGCTAGGATTAAAGGCATGCGCCACCACACCCGGCTCCTGAGCCCACTTCTACAGAGCACACCTGGGTTTCGGGAACCTACTGGAGCCTCTGGCTAGCATAAACAAGGCTTTTGTACAAAGTGGACTATAAATTTTCCCTGCACCCCCCATCCCCATCCCCATCCTGGACAGAAAATACTATGTAAGACCCTAATCTCCTGCAAATAAATGAGCTCAGTCTCTTGACACTGGCTCCGGGATTTTCCTTTGTCTCCCCCTCCCGCCTCTGCTTGTGTCTTGGCAGGCAAACTGCTGAACCTGCACCCAAAGACCGGTGACCAGCCCTCAGAGACAGGACCACCCCACATTTGATATTTTTTCTTTCTTCCAGATAGGGTCTCACCTTGAAGCCCTGGCTGGCCTGAAACTTGCAATGTAGACCAGGCTGGCCTCTACCTCACAGAGATCCATTTGTGATTAAAGGCATGTGCCATCACAGCCAGCCAGCACTGTTTACTGTTTTGTTTGTTTTTTAGACAGTCAAAAAAGGCTTGCCTGGAACTTGCTATTTAGACCAGGCTGGCCTTGAACTCTCAGAGATCCGCTTGCCCCTGCCTCCTTGGTGTTGGGATGAAAGGATGCCCGGCACCAGCACTGTTTGTAACAAACCCTTTCCTTTACAACATTACAGAAATGATCAAGGGCAGGCAAGAGGTCTCAGTAGGTAAAAGTGCTTGCTATGCAACCCTGATAAGAATTCAACTTCAATAAGAATTCCATTCTGGGACCCCATATTGTTGCTGAGGCTGATAACCTGAGTTCTATCCCTGGGATCCACATACAGAAAGAAACAACTGACTTCCTCCAAGTTGTCCTCTGATCTGCGAACGTGCTGCATGGCATACACCCCTCCCTAAATAAATAAACGTTAAAAAAAAAAAGGCTGACCAAAACCAGCTTAACTTTAACATTTTATTTTGTGTAAAAAAGGGCAAATTTAGTGAATTATTTTCATCTTGTACACAAAGTTATAATTTTAATGCTTTTCACATCCATGCTGGAAATTTGCATTTTGGTAAAAATGAGAGGAACATAAATTTCTCTGAAGGAAGTTTTCACGCCAGTATATACATTTCATGAGAAAGTTTCAAACACTTTCTCAATGATCACAAGTTACCAGAAAATAAAACATTAAATTTGTACAGATATTGATCTATATATCAAATACATACAGAAAGGATGTAAAAACCTTATGTAGTTTACTTTGACCTCTGTCCTTGAGAGGTTTGCTCAGGGATAGATTCTTTTCTTTCGTATAAATGACTGTGGCTTTATTTAAAATATGAAAAAAAAAAATCAAAGGAAGAAACCCAGTTTAATCACAGTATTTTTAAAATCCCTCCCCAATATTAAAGGATCATTACCAAATATATAGCACCATAATACAAATATTGATGGGTGAGGGTATTCACATCACGCAAAATTAATAATAATAAAAACAAACAAACACTGAAAACCCGTGTTAGTATCCGTAGAATAAGAAGTTGATAACAGCTTTAGCTTTCCTCATACACAGCAAGGAAAAGGTTAAAGAGTTGAAACTACCAAAAGTTCCCAGGTAACCCTAACAGGAAAGAAAAAACAAAACAAACCCAAGGTCAGCAGTACGTTTTGAACCGTGAAAGAGAACGGGGCTACTGAGTTGTACAACTGGAATTATGGCTAAGACAGAAGTCTCCTCTGGGTTAACTTCTGTATCAGCAGCAGGAGGGAAGGGTCTGGACAAGAGGCCTTCGGGCTGTGTCTAGACTCTGACAAGTCCTTACCAACCCTTCACTGTTGGTGAAAATAAGAAACACTTTATGACTAGGTGGGGAATTCTAAACACTCAAAGCCTGGTTTTGCTGTATAATTGGAAGCTTATAAAACCTGGCTACAAATGAGCATTTCACAGAACTAATTACCAGGACTGGCTGGCTCCCAATCACATCCCTTCTGGTTTACAGTTCCCCAGAGAACCTCTAACCCCCAAGGTACGGGAAGAGCAAACCATATGACAAGTTTCTTGTGCCGGTCCCAAGGAACCAGAGTCCCGGGTTTAATCTGCTGAGCCTGAGAATAAAGATTGCTATAATCTTTGCTTTGGACCTCTCTCCTAGGCTTTATGCTTAAGGGAAAAGTCTTCAAAGTCAAAGATCTGGCAAATGTGAGGAAGTCACATTTACAGTAGGTCCCTCTCAGCAATGTTGTTTAAGATAAATATCCAGTAATTTTACAGTTGAATTCACATATATTTGACACGAGAATCAACTTGTGTTGATGTGATCTGCACTGATGCCCCCAGAGTATTAAGAAATGGTGACACGCGATTCCGTACATTCTTAACACTATAAGAAACACATTTTACTTCCAGTAGCTACTACAAAACCTTATGTTATTAACCCCTCTTGCATAGAATGAGGTAAACCTGTGCATATTACCAATGCTATTATTCCCAAAAGTAGAGCAATATTTCAGAAAATAAATTGCTGGTTTTTAACGTTCTATGCACTTTAAAATTCAAACAAAAATCTTACCTAAAAATGGTCTCCTGGGGCTTTCCATTGACATTTTATTTTGAAGCATTCCAAAGGCTGAGGGGCTGTAGAGGTTAATCATTTTGATTAATTTCTCATTAGCCCTGCCAATTTTCCAGAGGAGATGGTCAGTATTACCACTCTGAAGAGGCCAGGCTAAGACCCAGAAGCACTTCTAGAACAGATGCAATGAATTCCTGAGAGTTTAGTTCATGAACCTCACTGGTAAATGCTCGAGCTCTCTCATTCAGTCACAACTCGGTAGGTTAGAAAATGCAGAGAGCAAACCTTTCACCAATTTACCCTTTTATCCTATTTTTAAAGGAAGCCATATGAATTTTAAAATAGGGAATGTTTGCAATGGTCCAAATCAGTTGTTTATAAAATAAATTCTGACTACAATTAAAGACAATTCATACTATAAATATATGGAATTTTAAGAAAATTAGATTCTCTTTCAAATTGTTCTAACAAATTCAGGACAGTTAAAAGTGGAGCTGGAATGATTCTGAAATCTAAACTTACTTTGGTTTTGAACACTTTTTAATTTGATTTTCTTGGTAATAGAACATCTGTTTTGGAGTGTGTTATGACAGCTGTAATTTCGCAGATGGAGGGAAACGGCAGGGCACTGATCAGAATCCCTTTTGTGAGGTGTTCTTTAGCAAGGAAATAGAATAAATTTATGACAATACTGCATTTTCCCCGACCCTTTGAGACTGAGATCCTGTGTATCTTTGTCAACCATTCCAGTTTAACACTTTAGTGTTAGGATAATTTTAATCATTTTTTTACTTAAAAGAGAACATATATAAAAAAGTATCCAGAGTTCTTCCAGTTTCATACAGAACTCCAAATAAATTTTAGCAGAATGAAAAAATTTCTGTACAAACATTTAAATGGGCTGCAATAAAATGTCAGCGAGCACAATGAACGACCCCTTCCGTGATCTACGTGGTGATGAGCCCTCCACGAGGGGTTCAGTTGCATATTTCTGCAGCAAAGAAGCTGGAGATGTGACTGGCCTAACTTCTAAAATCCAAAAATCTCCCATCAGGTACCAAGAAGGTTCATTTGCAATGACAGTTCATTTGCATTTACAACTATATCCTTCTTAAATCATTTCCTTCAATCCTGCTACCTAAACTTTAATCTTACCAAAAAAGTTAGAATTTCAGTTCTTGTTAACAATGCACATAAATCCAAACTTGGAAAATATTACAAAATTCTTTCAAAAGCTTCAAATACAACACAAAAATTGTCCATCTTTATAAATTGAAAAATTCCCCCCCACCAAAATAGTTTCCCCACCCTCCTGAAAAATCTGGAACTGAAATTTTCTGTGTTTAGCAAAATGTCCCAGTAGAACAGCCCACTGTACAGCTGGATTGATTATAAATCAGTCCTGTGTAAAATTCTTCCCCTCCCGCCCTCAGTTTCTGAGCCATTTTATGGCTCTTGTTTGATGTAGAAGTTGGCAGAGCCATTGCTTTCTTGATCAGACGCTCCTTGGAGGAAATTATAATCTTCTCCATCCAGCAACTCCTCCTTCAGCTGCAACGTAGTCACTGCGTGAGAGACAGAAACGTACGGTGTTACCAAGCCTTCGGGAAGTCCAGACTGCTGCTGTCTTCATGCTCTATCAATTCTATAGTTAAGACTTCATTTCTTCAACATCCATTAAGATGAAACTCTGGAGGGCTGGGGTGTAGCTCAATTGTAGAATGTTTGCTTAGCATTTGTGAGGTGCTGGACCTGACCCCCAGCACTGTGAAACAAATGACAATGACAACAAAGTCCCAGAAATATTACTTTTTCTTTTTCTCCTTTTTTGTGGTTCTGGGGGGTCGAAACCAACCAGGGCCTTGTGTATGCCAGGCAAGCACTCTACCACTGGGCTACACCTCTCAACCCTAATTTAGTATACTGCCAATTAAGAAATGTTGAGAAAAGGAACAATGCTGTTCACTGGACACTGTACAGTGATGATTCCCAACAAAATGTTCAAGGAACCAGTAATTGTTAAGTCAACTAAAATCATTATAATTTTTCTTATGATTAAGTATTCGTTTTTATGCCAATGCCTATAGAAATTAATGTTATTTCAGAAGTACAATACTGAATGAGACAAGAGTCTTCCTATGCAGTCCAGGACAGCCTTTTAACTTGTGATTTTCCTACATCTACAGAGTGCTGGGATTCCTGGGATCTAGTCAAGTTTCTTCTGTATATACAGTTCTGCTAAATCAGAGGCCACAAGCTATGCCAACCCTCTTCTCACCTGGGCCCTATGGTTCCCTTCCTTTTCAGTTTGCCTCTTTGAGATAAGGTCTCATGTAGCTCAAGCTGGCTTTCTGCCTCAGCCTCCAAGTGCCAGCCACTACACTCAGCTGTTTTCAATCTCTGAATATACCTAATTTACAAATTAACTTCATTGTAGGTACGTGTAGAAAAAATATAGCATACAGAATTTAATACGTGATATATATGTGTACATAATTTGGTACTATGCATATCATCTCTAGATAGAGGGAGATTGCATGTGGAACATAAGCTGGGAACTATTTGTACTACACAAAAGGTCAACTTATGATAATTATGACTTAAGAGTATTTAGGGATAGCATTTTTCTATGGAACAATATTAAAAGAGCTGAAACTTATAAAGACAAATGGTCCAGTTGCTGAAAGGTGCTCTATGTCTTATCTTTATTTAGTGGTGCTAGGGACTAGATGCTCTCCCATGAGCTATAACCTTAGTTTTTTTTTTTTTTTTTTAAGTTGAGACAGTGTCTTGCTTGCCAGGCTGCTAAGACTGGCTTGGAATCCGTGATCCTCACATTATTTTCTGTGGTGCTGGGGAGTGAATTTAGTTATTCATTCACTGGGTCCTGATTTTAGTTACAGAAAATTTCTTTAAAAATTAACAGTCCCCAGGTCCAAGTGTGTTGGCTCATGCTTGTAATTCCAGCAGTCTGGAGGATGAAGCAAAGATTTGAGGCCATCCTGCATAGGAAGACTTGACAAATAAAACCTAAACCCCAGGCTTCTGACATTTTCTTTCTATTTTAAAGACAGGGTCTCACTCTCTATTCCTCACTGGCCTGGAACCTGCTATGTAGATTCACCGAGAGCTGCCTGCTCCTGCCTCCCAGGTGCTGGATTTAAAGATGTGTGCTGCCATATCTGGTGCTTCTGACATCTTATTCACTAATTTTAAGGATTAAACCTTTTTTTTTTTTTTTTTTTTTTTGAGACAGGGTATCAATATGTAGCCCTGGCTGGCTTGGCACTCACAGAGATATGAATGCCTCTACTTCCCAAGTGCTGGAATTAAAGTTATGCACCACCATGCATGGCAAGGATTAATCTTCTGAGAGAAGACGATTTATTTCACCTTAGCTTTGGTTCCAATTTTGGTATTAATGGTGAAAAACTTAATAACCCAAAGATGAAAAAGTGAACACTGTGTATAGTAATCGCCAAACAATAACAAACTGTTGGAAGTTAAAGCAAACATAGCTGTGCAGTTCCTTTTTTTGCTTAATAAAAACGCATTAGAATGAACAGAATCAAATACTTAAGTTATCCTTCAAATCTAACCAACATGCATTAAGTATTAGGGACATTTTAACAATACTACAAAAATAAACATGCAAACAAAACCCACATTTTATTAAAGGTGCAGTACCCACAATAAAAGGTTGATTGAACGGTAGGTATCTTGTTATATGATGATTAGATGGCTAAATGAATGGGAATTACCATGCTTCAAGATCAAACATGTTTCATTCAAATGGATGTGTTTTTATGTAAGAAAGATAAGCTGTGGTTCTAAAGCACATCCTAAAGCTGTATGCACTTGTACAACCAACCAATTTCTGGATCAGAGTCATGTTAAAATATGGAAATGATATACTTAAAAAAATCACTGACGATAAAGGTGAAACATTCACTCAGAGGTGGAATGTTTTAATGCAAACTTTCACTTTTCATGAAATCTAAAATAAAAACAATCTGCTATCCTCTTTCCTTTCTAGGATTTATTCTCAATGAATGGCGGATGAAATACAATAGATCCTGTGGCTCAATGTCACTTTCTACACCCTGCTTTTAAAAGGGAGTCCTTTTGTTGACACTAATCAGAAACATTTCAGAAGAGAAACAAATGGAAGCAACATTTTCCAGGGTACAAATTCCATAATAATAAACTCTCTAAACAGCTAATCAAACCATGGCTTTCAGACAGTGAAGGCGTCACTGCAGTTAAAGAATTTCACCAGAGTAAAATCATACCACATCCCACAGGACACACTCCCAGCTCAGAAGATAGGACAGGCACCAGAGGAATGAGGAAGTCACAAAGAACACATGGTTTCCATCTACTGTCTCAGAAGAAAAAAGTTAACAATAAACTGAAATGCAACTTTTTTTTTTGAGACAGGACTGCATAAGTGGCCGGTCTTGAATGCCTCCTCTAGCTGGGATCACAGGACTAGCCACGATAGATCTAACTTTGGGTCTGTAATCCTAATCCATTGATCTTACAAAAGAAAGATGGAAATTTCTTCTTGACATAAGGATATCAGAGTGAGCACCAGAAAAGCTAGTGGAGACTCAGTATGACCTCATATCATCAGAGCTGCAAACACTAAGGAGCCATCTTAAATGGAAAATAATAGTGCATCTTAAAAGGAAAATAAATAAATAAATAAATAAATAAATAGAAGAAGGAAAACAGCTGGGCACTAAGTCCCACCTAGGCTTTCAACCCACAAGACAGTTAAAAAATGCTGATAAGCTAAAACAATTTAGTTCAAAAGCAACACCTAAGGTGTAGAAATAGAACATATTCTACTTTGGTTTTGAAGCTACATGATCTGAACTTATCTAAAGCTCACCATACAAAAGTAAGCTCTGATCTTAACAATTATAAAGGGAAAAACCTTGGGCAGTCTTCCTTTAATTTACTGCTATAGCCTAACCAACTAAACTCCAAGTAAATGCCATTTACCTAATTAATCACTATGTATACAGAAAGTGGAAATAAATTTTACTCAAATTCAACATCAAGATTATATAGGTATCATATTTCCAAATCTATGTTATTCAGCTAGGATTATGGTAAATGTTACTAACAAAACCACCAAAATCACTTGAACTCAACACATGAATGAGCCACTATGGAATGTTATGAATAAATTCTCATTTTTTTGGGCCTGATTAATCAGATGGGTTCCTCATGATATCTCTCTTTCTCCTCTGTTCTGCTCAAGTCACATAGAAGTCTACAACGTAAGATTGTTCAATGAAAGCATGAAATATTGGAAGTTGTCATAATTCCAAAAACTAAAATGACAATTTTGATGTTGTGTCTAACAACAAAACTTCCCTAATGACTCAGCTTAGTGGAATGACTATCAAGGACCAGTGAAAATGGATTTTTTTTTAGTTAAAAGAAAAACATAACTTTAATGAGTCAGCACCTGTCACGTCAGAGACCATGCTTTCTCTCCCCCACCCTGCCCAGCACTTGACCCTCTGTAGTACCTGTGGTGCTGCCATGACTAATTACCTGTTTTGAGGCTGGGCCTGAACTCTCGGCTAGTGCTGGGAGGTGGGAAGGCCTCCAGGGGTGTCTGTGCTGGCAGGGTTCGATATGGAGGAGGAGTCAACTCTTCGTCCCCAGAGAAGCTCCTCCGCACCCCACCTGTCATGGGCAGGCTCGACAAACTGACAGGCTTCTTCCCAACTGGCATCTTCCTCTCTAAATATCAAGTCAGACTCAAGTAAGCTTTGACTTATGTGCGTGGTAAGGCAAGTGTATTGCATTACTAGGGAGGCTGGGTGGCATAGGACACTGCAAAGAGAACTGACTAGGCAAGGCTGTACTTCTGCAAACAAGGGAGGGTATGTATATGTGTGTGTACAGAACACGAACATGTTGGAGGCTGATGAAGGGAGATTGCTTCCAGTCTCTCAGGGTCTGACAATCCTGGTCTCAGCTCTCAAATTTAAAACAAAAGAGGCAAAATGAACTACAAACACCACCAAGTGTGGAGAATTACTGGGTTAATTTAAAAAACAACGCCCCTCCCCAAATCCCCCAAACTCAGCATGAGTACTGGGTGAGAAATCAATGAAGAGAAAGAGGGTCTTCTCTTTATTTTCTTATAGTAAAGAGACCAGAAGGGCCTCATGTCTGCATGCTAGGCAGGTGCTACACAGCAAACTCTACAATGACTCCAAAAGATGGCCCTAAAGCATGGCTTTTAAGGCAGCACTTCCCTACTTAAGCCGAATCATGGGCCCTTAGGGAAGAAACCAAACGAAATCAGCTTGAAGTGTTTTAAGTGGGTGGCAAAATTTTATTGATATAAAATCTATTCCCCTAAGTTTTCATCAATAATATATTCAAGCTGGGGGTGGGGTGGGGCATGCCTTTAACCCTGTACCGCCGTTGGGAAGCAGAGGCAGGCGACTTTGTAAGTCAAGGGCCAGCCTGGTCAACAGAAGGAGTCCGAGCAGCTGGGGCTACAGGGAGACTTCTCAAAAAGACCAAAAAAAAAAAAAAAAAAAAGTAAATAATTATAATATATATATTTATTATACTATAACACCACACACACACACAGACAGCATTTGTAATTCTTATTCTGAAAAGCACTTCTAAATTTCAAAGCTTACAGTATATAGCTTACAGATTCTTAATCTAATTTTTTAAAAAGAGGGCAGGGTTCAGGCAGCCCAGACTAGCCTTGAATGCCTGACCATCCTGCTACCATCTCCCAATTTCTGGGATTACAAATGTGTGTCACCAAGCACCAAGGCTTTTTTTTTTGACAGATCTCCCTGTAGCCCAGCTGGCCTTGATCTCACAGAGATCTGCCTGCCTCTGCCTCTGCCTCTGGAGTGCGGGATTAAAGGCATGTGCTACCATGCTCGACTATTTGGCTGTCTTTTTTTAAACATTTAATTAATTAATTAATCAATCAATCAATTAATTAATTAATTATTTATCTTTTCAAGACAAGTGTCTCTCTGTAGCCCCAGCTGTCCTGGAACTCACTCTGTAGACCAGGCTGGCCTTGATCTCACAAAGATCCGCCTGCCTCTGGCTCCCAAGTGCTAGGATTAAAGGCGTGTGCCACCACGCCCAGCTTTAACTTTTATTTTTTTCTTTTACAGGGGAGAGCGCGAACGCAGTCCCCCACTATCACAAATTATGCAGTCGAGTTTCCCACATTTGGGGAAATCGCAGGGGTCAGCACATCCAGAGTGCAATGGATAAGCCTTGCCCTGGGAAAACCACCTTCGTGATCATGGTATCTCCCCTGCCAGGTAAGTATTAACTTTTATTTTTATCTTTATGAGTGTCTCGCCTACATGTATTTAAGAGCACCATGTGCATACACTGCCTCTAGAGGCCAGAAGAGGGCACTGGATCCCTGGAACTGAAGTGACTGACAGTTTTGGGGAGCTATGTGGATGCTGGGAACCAAACCCAGGTCCTCTATAAGAGCAGCCAGTGCTCTTAATCCTTGGGCCATTTCTCTGGTCCCC
This sequence comes from Rhizomys pruinosus, assembly GCA_009823505.1. Lineage (NCBI taxonomy): Eukaryota > Metazoa > Chordata > Mammalia > Rodentia > Spalacidae > Rhizomys > Rhizomys pruinosus. Next base: position 53,116 of record VZQC01012422.1, read on the forward strand.
ATGCTTCACTTTCTTAATTAGCTTTTGAGACAAGGTCTCAGTAGGCTAGGCTGAGATCAGACTCACTGTATAGCAGAGGAAGACCTTGAACTCTTGATCCTCTATCTCTGCCTTCCAAGTACTTAGATTAGAGGCACACAACACCTTTGGTTATAGGTTCATAAGCAAATATAGGCCTTTCAGGACTTATGCAATGCTTTTGCCAAACTAAAATATACTTTGAACTTTGCAAACCCTGAATCACCGAGCATAGTGCATTAATCAGGTTACAAGCTAAAAGATAATCACATATGTTCATAAATACAAATTTTACCTATTTTCTTCCTATGTACACAATGACCCAGTAAGAATAACCAGTTTTGCTTCAGAAAATCAGAACTAAATTGATAAATCTTAGGAGTATTCCCATATAACAAGAATATGAAAGTTAAGTAATATTGACTCCAAACTGAGCTCTCAGCTCTCAGGCCAAAGTTTTCTAATACACTTACAGGTGAAACACCAGATGCAATCTCCAGCTCCTACCACTCACAGTAGACCCCGAAAATGGTGAAAATTGAAACTGTTCTGGAATAACTATGGCTTAAGAAAAATAGGCTTTGGGGCTGGACAGTCATAGGACTCTCCTGGTAAAACATTACTCTTATTTTCAAAAGTGCTAGTTAACAACTATCCCTCTATAGCACAAACTTGGCTCATTGTTCACCAAGCTAGACAATGAAGGCAATCAACTATCTCTGTAAACAGTAAGGGCTTCCAGAGAACAACTTTAAGTACAAAAAGACCACCAAGCTTTGAGAACAACGGAACCAGAGCAAATAAGCTAGCAGCAGCCTTACAAACAAGCCAGCCTGTCTGCCACGGACAGAAGTTGCAGCCATGATGACTTGGGTTTTTATCTCTGTGTGTGTCTATGTGTTGAGTATGCACAAGTCTTTCGTGTTTTGTGGGAAGGATTTCTTTGTGAGTGTATGCACACAGTAAAGCCAAAGAGAGACTTTAGCTGCCATTCCTCAGGTGCTGTACACATTTTTTTTTTTTTTTTGAGACACAGTTTTTCTTGGACTGGAATAGTTAGGCTAGACTAGGTGCCAGAGAGCCCCAAGATCCTCCTATCTCTTTCTGAGTGCTAGGATTACACACAGGCATCAATCACTTCTCTTTTTAGGAGGCTTCTTGGGATCAAACTCTGGTCCTCATGCTTTCATGGTGAGTACTTTCATAGTGAATACTTTGGCCTCTTTTTGAGAAGGATCTCTGTAACTTAGGCTGGCCTTGAACTTGCAGTAATCCTCCTGCCTTGATCATCTTCAGTATTGGGACAATGGGCATGAGCACCCAGACTTATGGGAACTTTCTAATAAACTTAAATAAGAGCCAAAATCTCCTAAACAATAAGGAGCAGATAGTCCCTTAATAATGTAACTGCAGCTTAATACAGCTTTACAACTCATCCTCAACATTCAAAAGTACTTTGTAAGATTTTGATCATAAAACCGTACTCACTTGGTGATATATTTATAATCTTTACTCGGCCCAATTAATGTAAATATTTGTATTTTGCTTCGGTAAATACTCTAGAGTTTGCAAGAAGTATAACATATTATATGCTATAAACACTTGTATTTCTTTTCTAAAATGGAAAAAAGTCCCAATTCCAAAACTCACTGCTAAGGTAAGGAACCCTGGATTTGTATTTCATTTCCTTTCTATGTCCAAAGAACAATTTGAAGGCATTAGAGATGATGTCGCAATGTTAAGATTAAAACATCAAGAATTAAGGAGCTTGTTTTATTTATTTATCTATCTATTTATTTAACTTATTTAATTTATTTATTTATATGTTTGAGACAGGGTCTCCCTGTAGCCTCAGCTGGCCTGGAACTCACTCTGTAGACCAGGCTGGCCTTGAATTCACAGAGATCTGCCTGCTTCTGTCTCCCAAGTGCTGAGAATAAAGGCATGTGTCACCATATCAGGCAGGAGTATGTTCCATTTATAGCTAAAGTCAGGGCCTAGCTAATCCAGAAACCTGGTAATGTTGAATACCACTAAAAATTTCTATTTCCCTAGCCCATGAATTTGAAATATGACAATCTTCCTGCTTCAACCTTTTGAGGGCTATGATTACAAGTGTGAGCCACCATGCTTAGCTAGTAAAAAGGAATCTTCATACACCTCTTAAAAAAAAAAAAAGCACTTGGGAGACAGAGGCAGGCGGATCTTTGGGAGTTCAAGACCAGCCTGTTCTACAGAGTGAGTTCCAGGACAGCTGGGGCTATAGGGAGACCCTGTCTCGAAAAGACAATAAAAAAAAAGGGGGGGGGCTGGAGAGATGGCTCAGCGGTTAAGAGCACTGACTGCTCTTGCAGAAGACCCGGGTTCGATTCCTAGCACCCACATGGCAGCTAAGAACCATCTTTAACTCCAGTCCCAGGGGAATTCGACGCCCTCTTCTGACCTCTGCAGCATTGCACAACACAGGTGCATCAACCTACATGCAGACAGTACACTCATACACATAAAAAATAAATAAATTAAAAAAAAAATACACATATTGTTGGGTGTGATGGTGCACCCCTTTGATCCTGGTGCTTGGGAGGCAGAGGATCTCTGTGAGTTCAAGGCCAGCCTGGTCTACATAGTGAGTTCCAGGACAGTTGGACCTGTCTCAAAAAGACAAAAAAAGGGGGCTGGAGAGATGGCTCATCAGTTAAGAGCACCAACTGCTCTTGCAGAGGACCCAGGTTTGATTCCCAGCACCCACATGGCGGCTAAGAACCATCTTTAACTCTAGTTCCAGGGGAATCCGACGCCCTCTTCTGATCTCCACAGCATTGCACAACACAGGTGCATCAACCTACACACAGACAGTACACTCATACACATAAAAAATAATAAATTAAAAAAAATACACATATTGTTGGGTGTGATGGTGCACCCCTTTGATCCTGGTGCTTGGGAGGCAGAGGCAGGTGGATCTCTGTGAGTTCAAGGCCAGCCTGGTCTACAGAGTGAGTTCCAGGACAGCTGGGGCTGTCTCAAAAAGACCAAAAAAAGGGGCTGGAGAGATGGCTCAGCGGTTAAGAGCACCAACTGCTCTTGCAGAGGACCAGGGTTTGATTCCCAGCACCCACATGGCGGCTAAGAACCATCTTTAACTCCAGTTCTAGAGGAATCTGACACCCTCTTCTGACGTCTGCAGCATTGCACAACACGGGTGCACCAACCTACACGCAGACAGTACATTCATACACATAAAAAGAAAAAAAAACAACAACCAAAAAACCCCAAACCTAACCCCCCCAAAAAACTCCGAAACCAAAAAAAATCACACACACACACACACACACACACACACACACACACACACACACACGCATGCATGCACATAAAATTTATTTTGTATGAAGACAGGGACTCATGTAGCCTAGGATGGCCTTGACCTTGCTGCACATTGCCTTTGAACTCCTTCCTGACTGCCTGTGGATATTATAGCCATGTGCTACCATACCTGGCTAAAAACCACTGTTAATTCAGTATCTGAGAAAGAAAATTCTAAAAGTTCCCAAGTCTTGTCCAACAGAAAATGACAGCATAGTTTAATGAGCCTGCTAAATTTGGTTTTTGGAAAGCTGAGCAATCACACCTGGTACAGTTAATTTAGGGACATGAAATTCACTTGTGAATTCTTAAGTATGTCCAGATTAGAACTCCCTCTGATCTGCTAATTAACGGTCTAGTAGGGATCTCTAAAACTTCTTGCAGGCAAATAACAGGGCTTCTAAGCATCTGATCAGTAAAGTAATTCTGGGTCTATGGGGGAGGGAGTGGGTTTCTACCCACAAAAGAGAGGGCAAGAAATAAGCCCCTCTGTGGTAATGTCATGTAAGTCATCACTACTTGAGGCTGCCTAGAGTTTTATGCTGGGAGGACCCTGCTCTCTTTTTTTGTTGCGTTTTTTTTTTTTTTTTTTGGTCTTTTTTTTGAAACAGGGTCTCCTTGTAGCCCTGGCTGGCCCAGAACTTGCTATGTAGACCAGGCTGGCCTTGAACTTAGAGATCTGCCTGTCTCTGCCTCTCGAGTGCTAGGATCAAAGGCATGTGTCACCATGCCCGGTGGAACATGGTTGTTTAAAGTACCACAGCAATTAGAAGTTTTTAGGCCCTTCACTTAAAAAATTATGAACTGTTATCAGGAAGAACAGAGAATATTTGATTTTTCATGCTGCTTTAGAATTGGTTAATGAGACAGATAAGCACTATTAAAACATATGGCAAAGTGTCTGGAAATCTGCCATCTTTAATTGTTAGGTAATTTTTTATTACAAAAGCAAATAACCTTATCTTAAAATTATTTATTTATTTATTTATTTATTTATTATTTATTTATTTATTTAATTTTTTTGGTCTTTTCAAGACAGGGTCTCCTTGTAGCCCCAGCTGTCTAGGAATTCACTCTGTAGATCAGGCTGGCCTTGAACTCACAAGAATAAAATATTTTATGACAAGTTTCATGAACCAAAAAACCCTGTGGCTTTCTATGTGAAATATACTGTATGTTTTATATCACTATGGCTATTAATGCCAATCATTGTTGATGGTAAGGTAAAATACATTACGTAAAGCATTCTCAAGAGAATTAGCTTGGTTAGCAAGACATTAACGTGGATGTTTTCCCCTTTTTGTGTATGTGGTGTCTACACATATGTGCTTATTCATGTGGAGGCTGCGGTCACTCTATTACTTTCTACCTGATTCTGGGGATCTTTCACTGGACCTGGGCACTAGATTTTTCTATTTCTTCCGTCTAGTGCTGGATTACAGGCGTGTGCCGCTAAGCCTGACTTTTTTTCTTAGACAGGATCTGAAGCTTGCTATATAGACCTGGCAGGCCCTGATCTCAAGAGATCAGCCTGCCTCTGCCTCCGAAGTGCTGGGATTAAAGAGGTGTGCCACCAGACATGTTTTTTTTTGAGACAATATGTTTTTTTTTTGAGACTATATGCCCTGGCAAGCCTGAAACTCACTACCTGAAACTCACTATGTCGACTAGGCTGGCCTTGAACTCAGTGCTGGGATTAAACTTAAATGCTATCATGCCTGATCTTTAAAAAAAAAAAAAAAGGTGGGTGCTAAACTCAGGTCCTCATGCTTTACCCACTGAGGCAACTTCTCAGTACCCAACATGGACTTCTTAGAATTATTCTATAAAGACAGCTGTACTCTGCAGTAAAGATTGCTACTCCATCAGGCAATGATTTTTTTCTTCATTAGATAAAGTTAAAAAAGAAAAAGATATCTTTGAATAGGTTTATACATTTCAAGACTCATTCTCAGACTCTATTCTTTATCATGTGTGCTTTAAATACCATGGCAATTGTTTCTCCTGTCAATTAAAAGTGTTTCTTAGTCCTGAAAGGTTTGCCTTTTATGTCATACTGCACCTTTAAGCATAAATACATAATGAACAAGCATCTGTTCTCACAAGGATGTAATTTTCTGTGCAAAAATACTGAGATTTCAGTTGCTTAACAATTAGAAAATGTATGCAAACACCACATGGTGACCCACTTTTCTTATGTCCTTTGTATTGCTGGGACTTAGCCTTTTTCTTCTGCTTTGATGAAGCTGATTGGCTTTCTCGTGACGCTGAAAAATAAAAGAAAAACTTGGTACTACAGAATTGCTTACAATTCTAGATACAAATTGGATTAATTATCCTTATGAAGATAATCATGCTTACAAAGTTCAAGCTGCTTTCAGTGGGTATACTTGTCTTTATAAAACCATGAGCTTCACTTCTGACAGATTCCAGTATTTACTTAACAGCATATATTACACACTAATAAATTGTCAGTCTAATTTTAAACTCAATGAAATAGTAAGGAGTTTAATTTGGTGACTGCCGAGTTTCTCTATTTACTATAAAATTGACTACTGAGTTTACACTGTCTGATTCTTTGATACTGTTGAGTGTTAGCATCTTACCTGGCAACCAATCAAACATAGTGTATAGTCTTGTCCTGTGAGCTCACAAGATTTATGTGAGACAGTCCTCTGGAGAATTGCTGATTTTATAAAAGGGAATGTTTTCTGTATAGCAACTTACACTGTGATGCTGGAGGCTGAAGTTGATATCCAGTTAGCTGACACCACCCTACAGGATAGAGGTCAGGGGACTCACAGTCTACCCACTGATCATATTCTTCTTCCCATCCATCAAAATGTATCCTCAAGAGACGATGAATAATCCGAGTAACTGTGGCTACACATATTAAACGTGGCTCCATGAGATCCACAGCTTCTAATTTCATTCCTACACGAAATCCGTGATTTGGAACATCCTGACATAGAGAAACTAAACATTAACACTGGTGTACAGAACATACAAGTCTACCAACATCAAGAGAACAAGAGAGACAAACAATGAAACTAAATGAAATAATTTGAACCCAAACTCCACAGTAATTCTTTAGTATGTAAACATATTATGAGGGGAAAACATTTAAGAATTAGGAGACATTTATTTCCATTTCACTCAGGTTAAAAACCAGTTTGCCATGTGGATCTCTGTGAGTTCAAGGCCAGCCTGGTCTATATAGCAAGTTCCAGGCCAGTTGGGGCTACAGGAAGACCCTGTCTCAAAAACAAAAACAAAAACAAAAAAAAACCCCACCAAAACAACAACAACAACAACAACAAAAAACAATAAAAAACCCAAACAGTTTAAGTTTAGGGCTGAGTTGGCTAAGTGGTTAAAGGCATTTGCCATGCAGGTCTCATGTTCTGAGTTTGATCTTTGGAAGGAGAGAACCAATTCCACAAATTTGCCCACTGACCTCCACAAGTGCATCGTGGCATGGGGCACCCTCCCTTACATTTAAGAAAACAAACAAACAAACAAAGGCAAAAAATGTTTACAAACATGCTTCTTTGGCTAAATAAAATATTTGCATTATCTTTTTCTTTTTCTTTTTGGTCTTTTTGAGACAGGGTCTCTCTATAGCCCTGGCTATCCTGGAACTCAATCTGTAGACCAGGCTGGCCTTGAACTCAGAGATCCGCCTGCCTCTGCCTCCCAAGTGCTAGGATTAAAGGCGTGCACCACCATGCCTGGCTCTTATTAAGTATTTTATATTAAATCTTAAGAAATTATAATTAAATAAATAAGATAAAGAAAATTTGATCAAGAATGATTTCCATTTTTGTGTCATAATCATACTTACCACCATTTAAATTTACCTTATTAAATAGCTTTACTGGTGCTGCAATGGAGCCAGTTTCCCTGAGGTAGTCAAACCATTTAAAAGGAAGTTTTGTGTAACCTAAAAAACATAGCTGGTTTAAGCAGCAGTTCATTTAAAATTAGAATATTAAAATGTAGAAAACTTAGCACATGAAATCTTCAAACTTTAAGTGATATAATGATTTCTTTTTGTTTTCATTAAAAAAAGTTTTGAGATGGGGTCTCCTATAGCTTAGGCTGGCCTCAAACATGATATATACTGGTGGGTGACCTTATATTCCTTGATCCTTCTGCCTCTGCCTCCCAAGCGCTGACTATAGGAGTATACTACCACAGCTGGTGTGCTGGATAGCTTCAGTTGTTAACTTGACACATCTGGTTAGAGACAACCTCAACTGAGAAACTGTCTCCATTGGACTGACCTGTGGCCATGTCTATGGAGCATTTTCTTGATTGCTGAGTGATGAAGGAGGGGCCAGCCCAATGTGGCCAGTATAACCCCTAGGTAGGTGGTCCTGTACAGTGTAAGAGAGCAGGCTCGGCACAGGCCAGGAGAGCAAGGAAGGAAGCAGCATTCCTCCACGGGCTGTGCTCCAGGTTCCCGCCCTGAGTTCCCTTCACCGCTTTCTTGATGAACTTTTTTGTTTGTTTGTTTGTTTTGTTTTGGTCTTTTTGAGACAGGGTCTCCCTGTAGCTATGTAGACCAGGCTGGCCTTGAACTCACAGAGACGCCTACCTCTACTTCCCCAGTACTGGGATCAAAGGTGTGTGCCACACACCAAGCTTTCATGAATTGTTTTGTAAGTCAAATAAATTCTTTATTCTCTAGGTTGGTTTTGGTATTTTATCACAGCAATAGAGAAGCTAACTAGAACACCTGGTTATATGCAAAACTTCTAATTCATGCTCTTACATTAGTGAGTGCAATGAATCCTTCATGTTATGATGCTTCCCCTTTCCAGACACACATGTACACTTCCTTACCCTAATGCAAAAGTTACTTTCAAGGACACACCCCCTCCCACGGGTGCATTTACATACAGGTAGGCAATATAGTCATATACATAAAATTAAAATAAATAAAAAAAAGCCTCTATGGGCAGTAAATTACTGAGATCACCATGGTAGGTTTGTAAATACCGACACATTGTAAAATGAACAGATGTTCAGGCAAAATTATAATGTCATTTGTTAAAGCAAGCTTGAATATGTTTAGTGTTATTTTTAATTATTAATATAAATTATTTTTAATTATTTTAAATATTAAAAATATTTAATTATTAATATAAAATTATTTAATGATAATTTTATTATTTTTTGAGACAGGGTCTCACTATGTAGTCCTGATGGATTGGATTTTACTGCCTAGACCAGGTAGGTCTCTAACTTTTGGGAAATCCTCCTGCCTCTGCCTCCCAAAGTGCTGGAATTTCAGGTATGAACCACTAAGCCCAGCTCAGATTTCATGAATAGAGCATTTCACAGCTCTTGAATGTATATCTGTGTATACAGACTGTATTTATATCCATACAACAAGAAAATTATGTTAAATTTAAACAGATAACACACAAAACCAAAGCAAGGATAGAAAGTGAGTCTTTATACCAGGATGAAGTACCTCTGGGTGGAGTGAGTTCAATCATGTTAATTTCACAGAACCCCACAGGGAAAATAGAAGGAGAGGTTGCATGGTAACAAAACCAGTCAGATCCATCTGCTGCTTCTGAACCATCTATCCCAATCATCAGGAATCCATCAGCCAGCACCTTTAAATCAAGAGAATCCAAGTAGTTGAAATTGTATACCACTATTACAAAAATATGCTACTTCAAAGAACATTCTAAAAAAAAGGAAAATCTGTTGCATAAAGACTTTTTGAAGGTGAAACATGACTTTTTACTAGATGTTAAAGAGATATTACAATGAAAAACTCAAACAGATAGTAACTTGTACCTGAAACAAAACCATTACATAGAAATGACTTCAGAAGGCTGGGTGTGGTGGCGCATGTCTCTAATCCCAGCATTCTGGAGGCAGAGGCAGGTAGATCTTTGTGAGTTCAAGGCCAGCCTGGTCTACATAGCAAGTTCTGGGCCAGCTGGGGCTACAGGGAGACCCTGTCTCAAAAAGACGCCTGTTCCCCATCCCCACCCCCCAGGGAAAAAAAAGATTTCAGAAAAGCAAGTTTACTGCTTTTTAGAATCTTTGGTCAATGACTGACAAGGTTCTTTTCATGACTTAACCATCTATTGCCCAGGGGATAAAGCCTGATGACTTGAGTTTAGTCTCTAGAAGCCATAGCACAGAGGAAGAGAAGTGACTCCTCCAAAGTGTACTCTGATGTCTACATGTGCCACAGCACAGATATTAGAACATATACACAAGATAAATAATAAATAAAAGAACGGAAGTGTCAGATTCTTAGTTCCAAGCCAAAATGCCTTCTTCTCTTCTGACTTATTAAGCTCCGGCTGGCCCAGAACTCACTATGTAGAAGAGGCTGGCCTTGATCTCAGAGATCAACCTATTTCTGCCTTCCAAGTGCTGGGTTAAGTGCATGCCCGGCATAAAGCTTTTCTAAACCTCCACCTTCAAGCTTCAAGTTGTTCTTACCATGCTTCTCTGTGACACTAAGGCTGCTCAGACCCTACGAAAAGGCCTCTTACCTCTCCCCATCTATGCTTTAGACTGTTGCTAATACCTATCTCCCAACCCATCCTCCCTGTCTTAACAACAGGCCTTAAACTCTAGTCTCTTCCAGCCTGGAATTACAGGCTTGTGGCAATGATGATGTTCCTTTTTTTTTTTTTTGGGGTCTTTTTGAGATAGGGTCTCCCTGTAGGTCCAGCTGTCCTGGAACTCAGAGATCCGCCTGCCTCTGCCTCCCAAGTGCTAGGATTAAAGGTGTGCGCCACCACACCCATCTTATTTCCTTTTCTATTTCAACAGGGATCTTTTCAGTGTTTCCACTTCCTTCCGGAGTTTGTCATTTTCTTCTTCTAGTTCTTCCTGGCCCTTGTCATTCTCTCTCTCTAGGTCCTTCTTGAGTTTTTTCATTCTCTCTCCTTGGTTCTCTGACTTGTTCTTTACATTCTTTGATTTCTTTGAATATATCTGCAATTGATCTAAGCTCTGTGCACTCAAGTCTCACAGTGGCAACAGGCTCACCTCTTCTTTATTTTATTTTTGTATGTGTATGAGTGTACTGCCTGCATGTAGGTCTGTGCACCCGTGTCGTGCAATGCCGCGGAGGTCAGAAGAGGGTGTCGGATTCCCCTGGAACTGGAGCTCTCCTGGAATTGGAGTTACAGACGGTTCTTAGCCGCCATGTGGATGCTGGGGATCGAACCCGGGTGCTCTGCAAGAGCAGTCGGTGCTCTTAACCGCGAGGCTATCTCTCCAGCCCCCAGGCTTACCTCTTATACCAGCCAGCAGGGAGACTTTGCCCCCGCAAGACAATGATTCAGTTATCCAACAGATAGGCCAATGAGACGCTTAGCCAACAACCTTGTAATAGAATTATCCAACAATCTGCCTGGCTGAAGTGCCGGCTCCTACCTGTGCTTCAGGTGGTCCTGGGAAATCCCGGACTCTGTGCACTGACTCTTTCCTCCATCCTTCCTCCTTCCCTTTCCCCCTTTTTCCTTTCCCTTCCCTTCTTCCCTTCCCTTCTTTCTCCTTTCTTCGTTCCATCTCCCTCCCTCCCTCCCTCCCTACCCTACCCTCCCTCCCTCCCTCCCCCTCCCTCCCTACCCTCAACCTCCCTCCCAAGTCAGGGTCTTACTATCTATACCTGGCTGGTCTGGAACCTGCTATGCAGACTATGCTGGACTCAAACAGAGATTGGAGTGCTTCTGCCTCCCCTGTGTGGGTATATAGTTGTGTCACCCACATTAGAATTTGAGGCGACTGCAGGTTGTGAACTGCAGTGCTTTTTACTGTCCATATAAAGATTTTAGCTTTTCGAGAAATATAATGGCTTAATCAGGGAAAAGACAGTATTTCCTCCATCATTCTTCAGCACGGAAGTGTTAAATTAGCCTATATTTGGATTGTACTGTTAGACAAAAAAAAGCATTATTTACCTCATTAGCTAGTGGTCATATAAAAATTTCTCTGGGTAGCATTTAGTCTCAGCACTCAGGAGGCAGAGGTAGGCATCTTTCAGTTCCAGTCTAGCTTGGTCTACAAAGCGAGACGCAGTCTCAAAACAAAAACAAAGACAAAACCAAAAAAAACCCCAAACAACAACAACAACAAACCCCTCTGGGTCATAAAGCCCTGATCTTCACTATAACACATTAAAAATGGTCTGACAACAGAATTCAAATTTATTTTGAAGTTTTTAGTAACTTTCTGTCCTAATGAAGATCCTGACCCAAGTATCTTATTTCCAAACACATTTTCTGGATATCTTCCTTTTGTTTAAACCTGGTTCCTAGAATTTAATTTCTGTTATTTAGAACATATTCTCTTACCTTTCTAATGGTTGCAACACAAATTGTAGAAAGATTTAATGGGTCTATAGCCTCCAATTTCATTCCTTCTTTGAACCATTCTCCACTCTGGTCTACTTCTTTAACCTAGGAAAAGCATATGCATTATTATAAATGCCCTTAAAAATTATTTCCCCCTCCCTCCCTCCCTCCCTCCTAGTGCACACATGCTCGTATATGTGTGTATGCATGTGGACGTCAGGGGACAACTTCTGTGAGTCTGCTCTCTCTTGTTGTTTCTGCTGCTGCACTGTGTACTGCAGGCTATGACTCTGCCTTCTAGTGTGTTGCCAGAGAGCTGGAATTATAGACCTGCCACAACATATCCATGCCATGCTTTTTTTCTTTTGTGGTACTTTTGAGACAGGGTCTCCCTGTAGCCCCAGCTGGCCTGGAACTCACTATGTAGACCAGGATGGCCTTGAACTCAGAGATCAGCCTGCCTCTGCCTCCTGAGTGCTGGAATTAAAGGCATCACCCAGTGACATCATGCTTTTTTTTTTGGTCTTTTTGAGACAGGGTCTCTCTGGAGCCCCAGCTGTCCTGGAATTTGCTCTGTAGACCAGGCTGGCCTTGAACTCATAAAGATCCGACATCATGCTTTTTGTTTAGGGGAACTGGGTATGTAGGGCTTTTGCCTGACCCTGTTAAGCTATCACCCTGACCCATGAATATTCTTTTTGAGACAGGGTCTTATTCTGTAGCCTAGGTTGGCCAGAACTTGTGATCCTTCCTCTTCAGTCTCCCAAAATGTTTTTCATTTTTATAATAAAAATATTTCCAATTTTAAAACATTTACAAGATGCCTTCTCCTAACTACCTAATGCTGTAATTCGACTTCCTTTAGGGAACAGAAAGAATTTGTAATGAACATATGAAGTATTTATGACACCTAAAAATTATAGATTTTATTTCTAAAAGTGAGCAAATATGATTTTCATGATTTTAGGAAAAAACTCTTTCAAGCTAATTTACAAATGAGGATTCTTTTTTTTTTTAATTTTTTTTTATTAATTTTATTTATTTCTGTATGTATATGAATGTACTGTCTGCATGCAAGTTTGTGCACCCGTGTTGTGTAATGCTGCGGAGGTCAGAAGAGGGTATCGGATTCCCCCGGAACTGGAGTTCTCCTGGAATTGGAGTTTCAGATGGTTCTTAGCCGCCATGTGGGTGCTGGGGATCGAACCCGGGTCCTCTGTAAGAGTGGTCGGCACTCTTAATCGCTAGGCCATCTCTCCAGCCCCCACAAATGAGGATTCTTATAAAGACTTCTTACCTTAGCAAATAAATGTGGTGGTGTATCAAAATGTCCATCCTGTTTCTTCGTAATATCTACAAGGAAAAGTTACAAACTAATCTGTCAGCATTTGTGAGAAGACCAAAAACCATGTTTCCTTGAAGAGTTCAAACTTATAAGATACATGATACTCTAAAACATGGCAAAAAGACATGCCTTCTACATTTATGATGGTGAATATTATTTACTAATAGTCTTTTCTAGCTTCAGAGTATATATGCACTGCATGTCAGTGATTTAGAATCCTAGGAATTCTGAAATAAGAGAATTTCAATTTCAGAAGTGGTACCGAGGACTGAACTAGAAGCCTCGCACACAAGTGCTCTATGCCGAGCTACCTTCCTATCCCCTCTTCGCTTTTCTCTTTTGAGGCAGGGTCTCACCAGGTTGCCCAGGCTGCCTTTAATTTGTGATCATTCTGCCTCACCTGCCTGAATCCTAGGGTAATAGGCTTATAGCACTAGGCCGGTCTAGAATTTTTTTTTTTTTTTGGGTCTTTTTGAGACAGGGTCTCCCAGTAGCCCCAGCTGTCCTCGCTGGTCTTGAACTCACACAGATCTCCTGCCTCTGCTTCCCAAGCACTAGGATTAAAGGCATGTGCCACCACGCCCTGCTAGAAGAATGTTTTAATGTTTAGTTTATGTCTAGCCAAATTTAATCCTGCCATTTAGATTTAAATTAAGTAGAAAGGAGAAGATTCCTTTCACATCTTTTACATGGCCTGGATAAGAAAAGAATAATAAGACAATTGCAGTTGTGTGAAAAAGTGATTTTCTTTTCTTGTGGTGCTAGAAATAAATCTATAGCCTCATTCTTGAAAAGTGAATTTTTTTTTTTGTCAAACCCTATAGCCCCAGCTGGAATAGAACTCACTCTGTAGACCAGGCTGGCCTTCAATTCAGAGATCCACCTGCCTCTTGCCTCCCGAGTGCTGGGATTAAAGGCATGTGCCACCAGGCCCGGCTTAAAGGTGGTTCTTAACTGCCATGTGGGTGCTGGGAATTGAACCCGGGTCCTCTGAAAGAGCAGTTGGTATTCTTAATCACTGAGCCATCTCTCCAGCCCCAAAGGTGAATTATTTTTAAACTTGAGAGCAAGTAGAAGGTGCATGAAGAAATTAAAGTACATTATATGGCTGGGCATGGTGGCACACGCCTTTAATCCTAGCACTTGGGAGGCAGAGGTAGGTGGATCTTTGTGAGTTCAAGGCCAGCCTGGTCTACAGAGTGAGTGCCAGGACAGCTGGGGCTACAGGGAGACCCTGTCTCAAAAAAAGGAGAAAAAAAAAAAAAAAAAAGTACATTATATGGCATAAAGCTTTGTAATTAGGGAAGAATAGACTGGAATGCTTTTTGATTTATGCTATTCTGCAGAAAAAAAAAAAAGACCAGGTAGTAAGTCATTCAACCTCTTACGAACTTTTATGATAGTTGCTTACCAGATCTTTTGAATCGATGGCCTATGCTTCGAGACCATCCGATGTGGTGGATTAAAGGGCTGTGCATGTGGCACCAGAAGTCATCTGTTCTATCTTCACTCTCTTCATACACTAACCTTAATCTTCCTCCAATTACACTCTCTACTACAGCCACTCGAGTTCGACACAAATGTCTCTTGTCAACCACTTCTACTCTCATGCAGGGTTTGAAAGGATACTGCATACTCTCTGAGACCTTCAAACGAAGCAGAAAATAAACCAGGCTTGAAGTACATGACAAAGGTCAACAAACTTCAACACTGCACTGTAAATGCTGAAAACACTTATACCTAGGCTGACCTGAAACTTACTACGTAGTCCAGGCTAGCTCCAACTCTTGGCCCTCCATCTGCCTTGGTCTCCCAAGTGCTCACACTGTTTGACAATATACCTGATATTTAACTTAGTTCATGAAAATCCAATTCCTTAAAACTCTTCTAAGTAATCTTAATCTTTCAATTCTTTATTTAATATCCTGTTTTTTACCTTTTGTGAGAAATCAGGAGGAAGTGTTTTGGCACCAGTAAGTCTTTTTACTAGAAAAGCTTTCCAGTTTGTATATTTGTGTTGAATAGCTGAAACAAGGAAATAATGGGATATACTTTAGCAGACAGCAGAATTGCTTCACAAACCATTTAAAAACAAAACAAAACAAGACAAGTCCTGAGTATTAAGGTGCTCAAAAAGTAACAGGAAGAGAAAAACAAGTCTATGCCTTGCTAGCACAAAGGTCACTTGACATAAAAAATATCTTAATTTCTGTATTACTTTAGGTGAAATAGCATAAAAGTCTACATATTTAAAATGACAGAGAGAGTTGGGCTGGAGAGATAGCCTAGCGGCTAAGAGCACCGACTGCTCTTGCAGAGGACCTGGGTTTGATCCCCAGCACCCACATGGCGGCTAAGTACCACCTGTAACTCCAATTCCAGGAGAACTCCAGTTCCAGGGGAATCCAAGACCCTCTTCTGACCTCCGTGGCATTGCACGACATGGGTGCACAAACCTACATGCAGACAGTACATTCATACACATACAAAAATAAATAAAATGACAGCAAGAGTTAAAAAAACTACTCACTCCTAGGAGGAACAAGAGGTTTTCCGCTGGCTGCACACCAACCAACTGGATGAATATCAGACCCACATATATTGCACCAGAAGTCCAGAGCAGAATCATTTTCAAATCCTTCATATCTTAAAAGGGCATTGTAACCTGAAACCCAAAAAACAGAGCACTATATAATAAGAAAACAAGATTAAAAGAAAATGATAAATGCCCGGGGAAGTGGCTGTCAAGCTCTAAGTGTGTACCTGCAGCAGAACCAGCAGCAGTTTATTAATAGAGGGCACTCCCCTACACACACCAGGAATGCAGCCACACTTGTGGGATACGAAGTAGGGTGGATAATCTGAATTTCTAACAAGTCCTTGGGCAATGGTGTTCCTTTTGGGACTACAGATCAAACTTTGAGAACTCTGTTCAGTGCACTCAGTTCAACTTCAGAGCATGGCTTTCTTCCTCTGAATTCATTTCAATTTTACCCATAATTTCTCAAATTCTTGGGGGAAAATATCCCTCAGTAAAAATAAGAGGCAGAATAGTTCTATTTGACTGTTTTATTCCATTTTCCTTTTGAGATAGGGTCTCATAGAACAGTCTGGCCTCACACTATGTATCTGGGGATGACCTCTAACTTCTGGTCCTCCTGCCTCTACTTTCCAAGTGCTGGGATTACAGGCACAAGCTACCATGCCTGGAACACTTTTTCTTTTTTAACTTGAATTTTATGAGTAGGAGTATTTTGCCTGCATGTATGTAAGTACACCTGTACTATGCAATGCCTGTGGAGACCAGGAGTTAAAGACAGTTGTTAGCTACCATGTGGGTGCTGGAAATTGAACTCAGGTCTTCAGCAAGAGAGCACCCAGTGCTCTTAACTGCTGAGCCATCTCTCAGGCCCCTGGAATAGCTCTTAAAATAAAAGGTGTTTTTCTTTTGTGTGCACATGCCCATTAGGTATATGTGACTGCAGATGCATATATGCCAGTGTGTGTATGTGTATGTATGTGTGTGTGTGTGTGTGTGTATGTGCGCGTGCGCGCAGGTCAGAGGACAACCTGGGTGCTGGTCCTCACCTTCCATCTCATCAAAGCTGTCTGCCTGCCACTGTGTTAGCTGTATGGTAGGTTAGCTGGTCTGTAAACTTCTGGGGATTTTCTTGTCTCTGCCTCTCTACTTGCTAACCATGTAGCTTTTAAGGCTTCAGACTTGGGTCCTCAGACTTGTGTGGCGAGCGCTTATACCTACTGAACCATCTCTCAGACCAAAGAGAAAGTTTTTTTTTTTTATGTGTATGAGTGTACTGTCTGTATGCAAGTTGGTGCACCCGAGTCGTGCAATGCCACAGAGGTCAGAAGAGGGCGTCGGATTCCCCTGGAGCTGGAGTTAAAGATGGTTCTCAGCCGCCATGTGGGTACTGGGAATCGAACCAGGGTCCTCTGCAAGAGCTGTTGGTGCTCTTAACCACTAGACCATCTCTCCAGCCCCAAGAAAGTTTTGATAAGTAAAACCTTGTCAAAGAAATCCAACTAAAGTCTATTAAATTTTAAAAATTTATTTTATTCTTATTTGATGTGTATGAGTGTTATGCCTGCATGTGTGTAAGTGCACCCGTGTTGTGCAATGCCCTAGGAGGATTGAAGAGAGGGTGTTGGATCCCCTGGAACTGGAGTTAACGGACGATTGTTAGCTACCATGTAGGAGCTGGGATTCAAACCTGGGTCTTCTACAAGAGCAGCCAGTGCTCTTAACCACTGAGACATCTCTCCAGCCTGTTGAAGCATATTTAAAAGAAATCACCTTACTCAGATTAACTAGTCTTCGACAATCTGGATCTGGGTACCTAAAGAATATAAAATTTCTGTTTTATTTCGAAGATGTGAAATGCTAGGCAAGAGTTTAATTACACAAGTAGAACTATATGGAGGGCTGGAGAGATGGCTCAGTGGTTAAGGGTACTGACTGCTCTAGCAGAAGACCCGGGTTCGATTCCCAGCACCCACATGGTGGCTAAGAACTGTCTTTAATCCCAGCACTTGGTAGGCAGAGTTCCAGGCCAGCTGGGGTTATAGGGAGACCCTGTCCTCCCCCACCCAAAAAAAAGGGGCTGGAGAGATGGCTCAGTGGTTAAGAGCACCGACTGCTCTTGCAGAGGACCTGGGTTCAATTCCCAGCATCCACATAGTGGCTAAGAACCACCTTTAACCCCAGTTCCAGGGGAATCTGATGCCCTCTTTTGACTTCCATGGCATTGCACGACACGGGTGCACAAACCTACATGCGGACAGTACACTCATACACATAAAAATAAATAAATAAATAAATAAATAAATGAAAAAAGGAATCACTTAATGTCTTAGGCAAATAAGAAGCCTTATTTCCTTGGGGGCGGGGGGAACAATAACCTTCCTATTCATAAGTTAGGATTTGATGTAAAGTTTTGTGTGTGTGTGTGTGTGTGTGTGTGTGTGTGTGTGTGTGTTCCATAAAAACATGTATTTCAGGCTAGAAGTTAATTCTGGTTAGCATTTTCGCACATTAATAATTATCAGGAAACTTTACAGCAGAAACCTTTAGTTTTAAAATTGAGTAATTCAGGCTGGGTGTGGTGGCACAAGCCTTTAATCTCAGCACTTAGGAGGCAGAGGTAGGTAGATCTCTGCTGAGTTCAAGGCCTGCCAGATGTACAGAATTTCAGCTCCAGTTCCCTTGGCCTTCAGTATACATGTGTACATACCCAGGCATATACACACGATTAAAAATAAGCTGCGGGGCTAGAGAGATGGCTCAGGGGTTAAGAGTGCTGACTGCTCTTGAAGAGGACCCGGGTTCGATTCCCAGTACCCACATGGCAGCTAAGAACCATCTTTAACTCCAGTTCCAGGGGAATCTGACACCCTCTTCTGACCTCCGAGGCACTGCAGGACATGGGTGCACAAACCTACAGGTAGATAGTACACTCATATACATAAAAAATAAAAAAAAAATAAAAAAATAAAAAACTAGCTGGACATGGTGGTGCACACGTTAAAAAAAAAAAAGACACATTAAAGAAAACCTATACAGTTAGATATACAATCAGGGAGATGTTTCAATAGTGGATGATGGAGAAAATATAGTTTGGAATACTCTTGCAAGAGTGATCAACAGTGGGGCTGAAAGATGGCTCAATAGTTAAGAGCACTGGCTGCTCTTGAAGAGGACCTGAGTTGGGTTCTCAGCACCCACAGCATGGCTAACAACTGTCCCTAACTCCAACTGTATGCATGTGGTAGGCAAAACACTCATGTAATAAAAGTGAATAATTTAGGGGCTAGAGAGATGGATCTGGCTGCTTTTGCAGAGTACCCAGGTTGGATTTCCACACCCACATGGCAGCTAACAACTGTCAGTAACTAGTTCTAGGGGATCCGATGCCCTTTTCTGACCTCCATGGGGACTGCATGGCATGGGTGCAGACACGCTGGCAATAGATTCATATGCAGAAAATAAAAGAGATGGCCTAGCGGTTAAGAGTGCCGACCGCTCTTGCAGAGGACCCAGGTTCGATCCCCAGCATCCACATGGTGGCCGAGAACCGTCTGAAACTCCAATTCCAGGAGAATCCAACACCCTTTCTGACCTCTGCAGCATTGCATGACACGGGTGCACAAACTTGCATGCAGACAGCACATTCATACACATATAGAAATAAATAAAATTAATTTAAAAAAAAATAAAAAAAAAGTAAGTATTTTTAAAAAATTCAAAAAGTGGTAACAAGTACTAAATTGATCAAAAACATGTTGGATGAAGAAGAGACCAGCATCATATGAACAGATCACTTATCTCAGGGAGCAACAACAACAAAAGCTGTCCAGTGGTTTCAAGTACAGCTTATCAATAGTTACAAATAATGACCACTGTAATCCTTTAGGTATGAAGAGGCCATTGAAGATGCTTGAGTAGAAAAGTGGAAGTGAAATGATTTTCACGGGGGCTAGGGATGTTACTCAATGTGTGTGGGGGGCCTTGTGTAACATTCATAAAGCCCTGAACTCATCCCCCCACCCCTCAAGGACACTGTTTAGCTAACACTAGGGGCAGTACACAGTAAAGAAGTTTTCAGAGTGTTTGGGGAAATTAGCTGGAGACACAGTCCACTGATCTGGCCTACTTTTTTTCTCTACTCTTTTTCTTTTTTCTCTCTGTCTCTCTCTCTCTTTCTCTCTCTCTCTCAGCTAGAAAAGAAAACTGAATAATTTTTTAAATTTTATTTATTTTTTATGTGTATGAATGTACTGTCTGCATGTAGGTTTGCGCACCCGTGTCAGGCAATGCTGCAGAGGTCAGAAGGTGTCGGATTCCCCTGGAACTGGAGTTAAAGACGGTTCTCAACTGCCATGTGGGTGCTGGGGATCAAACCTGGGTCGGTCCTCTACAAGAGCAGTTGGCACTCTTAACTGCTAGGCCATCTCTCCAGCTCCATAAATCTTTTAAAGATACGACAATTATCTAAAACTCAAATTTTAGTCCTCATGAATAAAATTCTACACAGTTATGGCCATTTGGTTACATGTTATAATGGTAGAGATGGTAGTTATTAATAGATTGCTAAGCCCACAAATTCAGGAATACTGTTTGGCTGGCTTTTTAGAAAAAAATTGCCACCTCCTACTGTACATTATATTATTTATCTGACAATACTGCAAAATTCATCACCATGATCTGTGTCACTGGCATTTTCACCTGCTAACTTTATGATTCCAGCAATCCAGAAGACTTTGGTAGGCAAGCTGCAGTCTGTATTGGGAACTTCTACTCTCACATTTTCTGAGATATCACCCCAGCAGGTCCCCATAGGTGCCTGTCATGTAAAAAATTATTAAATTATCATCTTATTAACATAAAGCATAAAACAACATTCAAAATTAAGTATCACCATCAATAATGGAATATTCAACTGAAAATGTCATTTTAACCCATTAAATTTTCTCAAAATGTTATAGTTGTTATTCTTCCTTATATAGTTTTATTTGGAAAAAGCCAGAGTCAGGATCAAATTCAGATTTTGCACCTATTATATCCATGTTGACTTCAAAATTCAACAGACCAAACATAACATTTAAGCAACAATTATTCTAAAACCTGAATTATATAAATCTGACTGACATCACAAGATCCAGTTGATTTGAGAAATTTAGTTTTCAAATTAGTTTTAGTGTGCTGAATAAAAATATTTTGAACCCTTAATTTAAAAAGATCTGCCTGAAGAGTAGAAAGAAAAATAATTTCAATTAGCAGGTTTCAACATGAACCAGAGAAATAAAACAGGTACATTTCCAAAGTAAGTTAAATTTATAGAATATAAATACAGTCTACTAAGACAGACATGAGAAAAAGCAATAAAGTTATTAAAAAGGTGGACTTGAGGAGATTTGGGAGATGAATCCCATTGTAAATGTTAAATAATTTATTTCAAAATTTTACATGTACCAATTCCTATTAAGAGAAACCTTCCAATGTTAGAACTGGTAATCACTGGCCTAAACCAGGTGACTAAGACAGGGACTGAGAATGAGAACTATATGAGTTTATCAAAGGGATTTCCCAACATGTAATATATTTCCAGACCATTTCTACTACATTTTAATCTGTAAACTACAAAGCAATACAGAATGATTTGGCCTTTAAGCAATGGCAAGTTAAACCAAGTAAGTGAGTTCATAAATATTCATAAATGCTGGTACTGTATTCTCTATTGCCCTGTGCAATTTTTTTTTCTATGTAATCTAGAACACTGGACATAAAAGGATAAGGTAAGGTTCTAAAAAACCTGATATGAACAAATCAGGAAGAAAAAAAAAAGCCTCAAAACTCAAAGACAGACAAACACATACACGAACAAGCAAATATGGATACTGGGCAAATGTATTCCATGAAGGACTATCCCTCATACTTTGCTGGACAGTAACTCAATAAGAGGGTGAACCTAAAGCAACATTAACTTCTGCCCTCCAAACAGTTTATAGAATTTCTGAAGGAGACAAAGAGAGTATCAAGTAACAGTGAACTAAGATGTCTAGGAACCAAAGACAGACTTAATTAATGGGTAACTTTTTGAGCAGCAAGCAATGAATAAATATAACTTAGTAACTTGGGAGACATGCCCTAACTTATCTATTTGTGATTCTGGGGAGGGAACACACATTTATCTTCCCAAGAGGGCAGGAAAACAAAACAAAACAGAACAAAAAATTTTTGAGGCGAAGACAATGACAACAGGGTTTTGCTATGTAGCTCTGGCTGGCCTGAAAGTTGCCATGTAGACCAGAGTGGCCTCAAACTTGTCTTGGCCTCCCAAGTGCTAGAATCACAGGTGTGTGCCACCATGCCTGGCACTTTCTTTTATAAACTGCAAGACTGGACCCTTCAGGTTCTGCTATCTCCCCGTACATCATTCTAGACTGTAGGGCCATTCCTATTGCCAGCAGCTATTAGAAAAGGAAAGGCTGGAAGGAGGACAGGTAACACACACTAAGCTAACAAAGACTATATATTCATTTCTGTGATAAGGAGGACCAATCAGAGTATTGTAATCAGATGGATGCAGTTAAATGCATGCATAACACTGAATTAAACTGAAGTAAGGTAGCCGCTCCTCTTTGCTTAACTGCCAAAATTCTGTGAATTAGGTCAATTTTCATCAAGAAGAGACATGGTTACACTGACAAACTAGAGGTTAGGTGGGTACATTGCTAGATGAATTTATCATTCAGGACTCTTTTTTGAGCTACTTATGATAATCTATTGTGTTGACTTTTTTTTTTTTTAAAGACTTCAGCATTTGGAGAAAATAATTTTTAGTACTATTTATTAAAGAAAACAAGTGTCAGTGTTTACTTAAAAACATAGGTAATGTTCGCTTGAGTGGGAGATCTGTTTTGGTCCCTCCAGTCTGGATTGGTATAGGAGAAAGTAGCAGAAAGTGACATTTGTTCTTGCCTGTAAGGTTGTGGTTCTGCTAGGCCCTCTTAAACCAATCCATATGGTTCACTCTATAAAAAAAAAAAAATGAAGAAACAAGAACATCAACAAGATAGAGCACTACAGTCATGACACAGTATGTGCTCAATGTGTTGAAACAGTGATCTCAGAGATGAAGCTGCCCTTCGTTTTAAATGAATGTTTTTAAATGTGGAAGACGAAATGACCCAGGGCTTGACAGCACCTTCATCCAAGTCATCTGCCTTCTCTTGCTGGCAGGAGGGATACCTCTCAAAGTCTGGATTGGCATAGCATGAACTAGCAGAACCATCATTTACAGGTAACAACAAATTTACCTTCCAGACTCAGGACGCGAGGTCTACCTCAGGCTCCTCCCAAACAAGGAAGATCTGCTCCACCACTTCCTGTTCCAGGGCCACTCGTGAGAGCTATCTGGGAGCGACTCTCCTTCCCTGCAAGGTAAGCTGTCATCAGGTCCTGTAGGAGATGGCCAAATCCAAATGCTGAGGGCTCCCCAACACAAATGTATGATAACCTCCACCTATCTGTCTGCTTGAAAGAAAATAATGTGGCAGGAAGTCTTATTTCCGTCACCTCAAGAACATTCCCAGATAGTCTAACAGCCCAGATGAGTGGTATTCAGACCTCAGAGGGCACATGTGATGCTTTACAGTAGAATTTAAGATCTCCTTCAACAAAGCTGCTACCTATAAATTATAACTATTACTATACACAACCTTTAAAGAGTGGAACTAGGCAGAGGTTAGATTTGAAGTTGCATGTAGGAAATCAAGGAAGAACCTATCTCCATCATAAGGCAAAAATCCACTATTGTACCTCAGGAGGTACAAGATTACTAAAACTGTATCTTATTAGAGAAAGATGAAGCAATATTTGGTCAAAAAATGACAAAAGGCTTGGCCTAACGGTGCATGCCTGTAATTCTAGCACTTGGGAGCACTGTGAGTTTGAAGATAGCCTGGGATATATAGCAAGACCCTAATCAAAATCAAATGAAACAGACTGGGGGGTGGGGTGGGCAATAAAAGTACAAAAGGAAAACAGAATGCTTGAGAAAATGCCACACATATGGAAAAAGACAGGAAGCAGCAGAGGCCACTAATTTGACAGCTTAAAAAACTTCTTTAGACAAGATCTTACTCTATAGCCCAGGCTGGCCCAGAATTCACTATGCAGACTAGGCTGTCCTCAAACTTGCTATGATTCTCCTGCCTCGGCCTCCCAATCAAAGAAACCTCCCAAGTGCTGGGCTTACAGGTATCTACCACCATACTTGGCTTTAAAACTCCATAACTAAAACCAAACATAGTTTAATGATTAGGAGATCCTAATCATTAAAACAAGATACATTTTGGGAAATAGAAAAGATAAAATAATCTAGATTTATTTAGGCCTGGTTTCCTTTTGACAATGGGGAAAATTAGGCTCTCTTTAAAACACATGGGGCTGGAGAGATGGCTCAGTGGTTAGTAGCACTGGCTTCTCTTTTAGAGAACCTGGGTTCAGTTCCCAGTACTCACACAGCAGCTAACAAACTGTCAGCAACTCTAGTTCTGGGGGATCTGATGCCCATTTCTGGCCTCTAGGGCTTTGCAAGTAAGTGGCACACTTACACACATGCAGGTAAAGCACTCATACACATTAAAAAATTATGGAAGATGATTTTCAATATTAGGGCTCAATGCTTTAGTAAATAATGCATTTTAGGAGCTGGAGAGATAGCTCAGCGGTTAAGAGCACTGACTGCTCTTGCAGAGGACCCAGGTTCAATTTCCAGCACCCACATGGCGGCTAAGAACTATTTTTAACTCCAGTTCCAGGGGAATCCGACGCCCTCTTCTGACCTCCACGGCATTGCACGACATGGGTGCACCAACCTACATGCAAACAGTATACTCATACACACATAAAAAAAAGCATTTTATGGAAATATTCCAAGCTAACTCAGATGGAGCTCTAAGTACCAGAAACCAATCTAGGTTTTATTTCCATCAGAAAGAAATTTTGCAGGGGCTGGAGAGATGTCTTAGGGGTTTAGAGCACTGGCTGCTGTTGCAGAGGACCTGAGTTCCATTCCTAGCACCCACATGGTGGCTAACAACCATATATAACTCCAGTTCTGGGGAAATCCAATGCTTTCTTCTGACTCTGTGGGCACTGCACAACACAGATGCACTTACACACATGCAGGCAATACACTCATGCACATATGTAAAAATATAATAAAATAAAAAAAGAAAATTTGCAATCCAAGACTGACTAATAGATTGAAGATTCTATCTTTATAGTGGAGATGAAGTCACACTATTAATTTAAGAGTTTTTTCTGTATGGATCAAGAATATACAGGAGGAAAAAAGGAAAACTTTAGTTGAAAATGATTTCTAATAAACACTTATCTGAGAAAAAATTATCAGTTTTACTATAAAGCTAAACTATTGCTATTGGTCATACATAGACAAAAGTTTTTTTTTTCCATTATTAAAACTTAAAACATAATGTATGATACATGCTGCAAACAAATCCATATAAGTTTATTTCTTTAAAAAAGCTGCATTTAGGGGCTTAGTGCTTAAGAGCACTGGCTGCTCTTGCAGAGGACCTGGGTTAAATTCCCAGCACCCATACGGTGGCTAACAACCATCCAAAACTCCAGTTCCAGGGGATTTAACACCCTCTTCTGACATCTGCAGGTACTGCATGACATGGGTGCACTTACATTCATGCAGTCGATACACTCACACATTAAAAAAAAAAAAAAAAGCAAGGTGGGTGTGGTGGCACCTTTAGTCCTAGCACTTGGGAGGTGGATGGATCTCTGTGAGTTCAAGGGCAGTCTGGTCTACATAGTGCGTTCCAGGCCAGCTGGGGCTACAGGGAGACCCTGACTCAAAAAGATCAAACAATAAAAACCACCACCGCCACCGCCGCCCACTACCATCACGACGACAAAGCTGCATTCAGGTCAGGTACAAAAACAATATATATAAGTAATACCATGTAGACTTGTGGGGGCAGAATGAGAATGTAAAACAAACTTGGCTTTAAAGTCATAGTGTAGGGCTGCGATGGTAGCTTATGCCTGTAACCATGAGTTTCAGACGAGCCTAGTCTACAAAGTATAGCTTGTCTTGAAAACCAATCAACAAATCAAACTTCCCCCAAACTACCCCTCCTCACCATAATGGCATACATCTATAATCACAGCTCTTGAGAAGGTGAGGCAAGAATATTTTGAGTTCTAGGCCAGCTTGGCCTATGTAGTGAGAAACTCAATCTCCATTTGGACTATATAGTAAGAGACTTGATTTCAATTCTCTATACCCCCACCCCAAAATCTGTGAATTTGATCAATATTCATTCATTCATTCATTAATTTTTGAGACACGGTCTCCCCAAGCTAGTCTGGAGCTTGCTCTGTAGACCAGGCTGGTTCAGCAGTTAAGAGTACTGACTACACTTGTAGAGGACCTATGTTCAATTCCCAGCACCCACATGGCGGTGTACACCTTTAATCCCAGCACTTGGGAGGCAGATCTCTGTGAGTTCAAGGCCAGCCCGGTCTATACAGTGAATTCTAGGACAGCCAGAACTACAAGGAGACCCTGTCTCAAAAGACCAAAAAAAAAAAAAAAAAAAAAAAAATTAGGCCTACAGCTAAAATTTTCCTGTGCCTCAACTACCCCCACATATGTAAAGTTGAATCCAAGCCTAATAATGTGATCTCTTCTTGTTGCCTAAATACAATTTTGTGTATGCTACTTCTCAAAAGCAAATTATATAGAAATTTGATCTTACCTACAAAGACATTCTGAAAGAGAAGATATAAAAGATGTACAAGAACTGTTTCTAGGTAACTACCCAAAGCACAGTCATGGACTTGAAGAGAAATCCTGGATGCAGATCTGGAAGCTAAAACA
>VZQC01012422.1:79989-201062 GCA_009823505.1 Rhizomys pruinosus
GGGCCAGAAAATAACCCTGTGAGGCGGGGGGGGGGGGTTTTTGGGTGGTGAGAGGCCGGCGGGTTCAAAACAGGGAGTTCAAAAACAGTGGGGCGAAAGGGGAGACCCTTGCTAAAAAAGAAAAAAAAGAAAAAAAAAAAAAAAAAAAAAAAAAAAAAAAAAAAAAAAAAAAAAAAAAAAAAAAAAAAAAAAAAAAAAAAAGAAAAGAATTATTTTCTTACCACCAGGCATGGTGGCGCATGCCTTTAATCCTAGCATGCAGGAGGCAGAGACAGGTGGATCTCTGTGAGTTCATGGCCAACCGGGGCTACAGGGAGACCCTGTCTGAAAAAGAGAAAAAAAAATTTTCTTTGTTTCTTTTTTTGAGACACGGTCTTCCTGTAATCCTAGCTGGCCTGGAAGTTGCTATGTGGACCAAGCTGGCTTTGAACACACAGTGATCCTCCTGCCTCTGCCTCTGTGTGCTACGATTAAAGAAGGCATATGCCACCATATCCAGAAAATGTTAGCCTTTTTTTGTTTTGTATGTGACACTGTACTTTACTATGTAGCCCCAGGTTGGCCCTGACCTCACAGAGACAATTCACCTGCTTCTTGATTTTGAGTTTTTAAGTCTTACTCTGCATCTTAGGCTGGCCTAGAACTTACTAAGTAGCTTCAGGTTGGCTTCATACTCACAGTATACCTACTGCTTCAGTCTCCCGAGTACTAAGATAACAGACACATGCCAATGTGTCTTGCTGATTTAGGATAAAATAAAAAACGATATTACCTAAGTCAGTGGTTTCCAATTGAGGGATTACCAAGGAAAGGGCGGCTAAAAGGTTGGAGACCAAGGGTTTGACAATATTTGTCCACCCAAACCAATCAGTGTAGTCTCTTGCTGTGACAGAGGTTTGAGTTAGATTTTACTAGGGAAAAATAATTTCTGCTGCCAAATGGTCAAAAACATACAACTTTGGAAAAGTGAACACTAGCTATATGACAACCATACGGATTTAGATGTTAAAGGTCAACCAGGATTCAATTTTCCTTGTAGACTCTCTTTGTTTGTTGTACTAGGGCTTGAACCCAAGGCTTCACACATGCTATGCAACCCCACTGCCATTGAGTTTATTATATTCCCAGCCCTCTTTTTACTTTTTGAGATAGGGCCTCACCATGTTGGGGCTGGCCCTAAATCTGCTACCCTCTTAAGCTGAGACTACATGGCTACAGTACTAGTGTTGGAGCCATTGTACATTCTCTCTTTATTATTATTACTTCTTTGGTTAAATTTTTAAAAATTTTTTATTTTATGTGTGCGAGTGTACTACCTGCATGCATGTTAAGTGCACCTGTGTTGTGCAACGCCTGCAGAGGTCAGAGGAGGGCACTGGATAACCTGGAACTGGAGTTAATGATGGTTGTTAGGGTGTTGGGAATCAAACCTGGGTCCTCTGCAAGAGCAGCCAGTGCTCTTAACCACTGAGCCACCTTCCAGCCTCTCTATCATTATTATGAGACAAGGTCTGGTATTCAGCACACAGCAAAGACTGGCTACAAACTCATGGCAAGGCTCTTGGCTCATCCTCTTGAGTACTGGGTTACAGGTTTGTGCCACCATGCCTGGGTCCAATGTAGATATCTTAAAAGTTACTACTGTAGGGACTGAAGCTATGGCTCAGTGCCTAAAAGTATTGGCTGCTCTTGCAGAAGACCTGGGTTTGGTTCTCAGAAACTACATGAAGGCTAACAACTGTCTATAACTCCAGTTCCAGAGGATCCAATGCCCTCTTCTGGACTCCATGGGCACATACATATGTGGTGTACTTACATACACATAGACAAAACACTCGCACACATAAAAATAAATTACAGCCAGGCTTGGTGGTGTACACTGTTAATCCCAGTACTTGGGAAGCAGAGGCAGGAGAATCCCTGTGAGTTCAAGGCCAGCTGGGTCTACATAGTGAGTTCCTGGCCAGCTGGGGCTACAGGGAGACCCCGTCTCAAAAAGACCAACAATAGTAGTAGTAGTAGTAGTAGTTATAATAATTTACTTAAAAAAATTCACTATTGTACTTAGTCAAACACTATGCGGAGATCTCCTGAGACCAGCTGAAGCGCAGGAAAATGGCTGGAGCTAGAGGACATCATGCTGAGTGAAGTAACACAGTCCCAGAAAAACAAACGACGAATGGTGTCCCTCATCTGTGGATGCTAGTGCCAATTACCTGGTTGTAAGTATTTCTTGTGCACGGCCCCTTGAGCTTTTGTCCAAAGCAGTTGGGAGTGATGCATATTGCAAACAACAACAACAACAACAACAACAACAACAACAACAGAAAGGACTGCATCAAAGAACTGACTGAAACAGTGAACTTCTGCTCAATACAGTCAACTTTCACATGGAGAATATTGAGAAAGACTGAGAAAGAGATGAAAAGCAAGTTTGGCAGAATGCATGAACTCTGGTGGGGTGGGGGAATGGGGGGAACACAGGTCTAGATTATAATTATATTATATATATATATATATATATAAATAAATAAATAAATTAAAAAAAAACAACAACCACTATGCACAAGTATAGGAACTATCCAAAAGGACAGTTTTTCGATGTACTTTGTGGAAATTCATTCCCAGAAATTTAAAGACATGATATCCCCTATCCCCGTAGAAGCAGGGAGAGGCTCCTAACCAGTACTCAGGTGGTCAGGAGGGCAGATGTGGAGTCTCTAAGAGAGCCCAACTGAAGAACCAATGTTATAGCAGGTATCAAATGTTAGAGTGATGGCATGAGGCAGGGTCTTCTGTTTCCAGCAGATCCTGGTAACAGACTTCCTAAAGCCAAAGCTAGGAACTCCTCTTAGGGACAAGACAGAAAAGAATCTAGAGGAAGAAGATTAAAGAGTCAACTCTAGGGGGCTGGAGAGATGGCCTAGCGGTTAAGAGTGCCAACTGCTCTTGCAGAGGACCCGGGTTCGATCCCCAGCACCCACGTGGCGGCTGAGAACCATCTTTAACTCCAGTTCCAGGGGAATCTGACGCCCTCTTCTGACCTCCGCGGCACTGCATGACATGGGTGCACAAACCTACATGCAGAGAGTACCTTCATACACATAAAAAATAAATAAAATTAAAAAAATTAAAGAGTCACCTCTATAGTACATAACTAAGTTTAGCATGAAGTCTGAACTCTTAAATCAAATGGCTTCGCATGAAGATACTGATTCAAGTAACAAGGCAAATTCATTATACCATGACAAAGTTTTTCCTATTTGATAAGAAGAAAGCAGTGAAGAGCAAGTGCAACAGGAATGCATGGGGTCCATTAATGGACAGATGCTTTATTCTCAGTGAGAAAGTGAAAGTGCCACATCACCCATATTAACAACAAGGCTGAAGTAAACTGAGGCTGTTTTTGAACTCACTATGAGGTAAGAACAGCCTTGAACTCCT
The DNA here is from genome assembly GCA_009823505.1 of Rhizomys pruinosus. Lineage (NCBI taxonomy): Eukaryota > Metazoa > Chordata > Mammalia > Rodentia > Spalacidae > Rhizomys > Rhizomys pruinosus. Next base: position 83,434 of record VZQC01012422.1, read on the forward strand.
GACTTTCCTGCTTCCACTTCCCCAAGTGCTGGGATCATAGATATGTGCTACCATTTTCAGCTCCTGAAACTGAATTTTAAATGATAAAATAAACAAGTACCATCCTTGAAATAAAGAGAAAGCATTAAATCTAGAAGTCTTTCATTACCAAATTCTATCCCATCCCAATGACTCCCCTCCATATAACTACAATTCTTAGTTTAGTATTTATCCTGTTAGAATTCTACTTATTGCTGGACGTGGTAGTGCATGTCTATAATCCCAGTACCTGGGAGGCAGAGGCAGGCGGATCTCTGTAAGTTCAAGGCCAGCCTGGTCTACCTAGTGAGTTCCAGGACAGCTGGGGCTACAGGGAGACCCTGTCTCAACCCCCCCCCAAAAAAAACCCAAAATCCAACCAATTACTTATTTCCAAGGGTTAGAACAGATTTACCTGCTCTACAACCATTTCAATCTTAAAAAAGCAAAGTTGTTAACACAATAAAATTTCTTAATTATTGTAATGGATTGTCTCACAACTTTATTTAGTCTAACTGTTCAAAGATATGGACAGGAAGTAAGATAATCTTTCAGGACTTTGAAATGCTATTTTTAAAATATCCTGACTACTTACATAAAATGGCTTGACCTGGTTTATGATACCAAACATTAAAAGGAGATTTAAAGAGAGAAGAGGCTATTTAAAAGGAGACAACGGACAAATGTTTCAGGAATCTGGGCTGAAGTGTTACTATAACTGAGAATACAATCGAATTCTGAGCTTCTTAGTACCACAAATCAGTAGGAGAAAACTGATGATATGCTAAGGATAGAACCTCTTTGAATGTTGGGTAGGTATTATACCACTGAGCCACACTTGAGCTCTGTAGTTCTCTTTAAAGCTGCTGTGGATAATATATTTCCCTAATGACACTATTATTAACATTATCACTCATGAATCACCTTCTTTATACTGAGATAAACATCTAAAAGTTCTACTGTAGGTTTCTTTAGACTGTTAGCATGGCACAGAATAAAAGCTTATCACTTGCACTTCAAATGAAGAGTTTGCACCGGGCTTTGATACATATGTTTCAATTACTGAATTAATATGATAGATTCTGATAAAAATCCTTCACTGTAAGGAATAAGAGAAAATTTGTTTAGATTTCCACAGTAGGAAACCAAGTTCAGTTTTGTTCAAATACTGTTATTCAAAAATAAAACTCCAACTCAACGAAATGTTAAGTGTAAACAAAATCTCAATTTCTAAATTTTCTTATACAGTAGCAGTCCTGAAATACAAATTAATCTTATCAGGTTAAAGAACATTGCTGAGAATTACCACAGACAAATCAGAGAAATAACTTGCCACCTGATACAGATGACATAGTTCTGAATAACTTTAGATGGTCTGAAAGGAAGATATTTCAAATGGTTTTTAATAATATGGATTACTTCTTTGTAGCTTATACACTACTAACTTTTTTTTATTCATGTGTAATTTTACATTTGGAGACAAAAAAAAGAACTGGAAAAAAGATCCCTCTTTTTAAAAAATACCTGGTTAACTTACACAGTTATAGTGGACATGTACCATGGATGGTTTCTATTAAGTTGAGCCACATGACACTGTAATTAGGTAAATAGTTCTGCTCTACAAACTACCTGCGATTTGATGTTTCACATGGTTTAATATAACATGAAAATAGGATGAGACAATTTTTTTTTGTCTTTTTGAGACAGGGTCTCCCTGTAGCCCCAGCTGTCCTGGAACTCACTCTCTGCCTCCCAAGTGCTAGGATTAAAGGTGTGTACCACCATGCCCGGCTGAGACAAGTCTTTTTTAACTGTTCAAAAATCACTTCAAATTTTTTCAGTGTTGAAGACAGAACACAGAATCAAATATTCTGGGCAAGCATCCTCTAGCTGAGCTATAATACTACAAGCCCTCAAAAGCTCCATATTTTTGGCCCAGGAAGATTTTACTTGTGAAGCATTCAGAAATTATTTTGAGCTATTAAGTATAATAATAAAAGAGAAGCATTTTTCTTTTATGGTATAAACAAACACTTTCTCAGTACAAGTTAATGTTAACTTCAGACTTAAACACTAAGCATTTCAAAATAAGGGGAGAAATTCCATACTCACATGTTTAAAACAGGTAACTGGAGCTGCTATAAAGCTATTGCTGTTGATGTAGTTACCCCAGCTGAAGCCTTCCATGGAGACTGCTAAAATAAAATAAATTTAGATATAATTTTCAAGCCTCTTATTTCCCAGGAAATTGCTGTCTGTCGGCTTGCCTGCCTGCGTGGGTGTTGGGGGGCATGTGTGTGCCACAGCATGCATGTAGAGGTCAGAGGATATTTGTGAAAATTGGTTTTCTTCTTCTGGTATGTGGGTTCCAGGGACTGAATTTGGGCCACCACACTTGCTGTCAAGCACCATAACCTGCTTGAGCCATCTTGCCAGCCTGAAAGTTGTATTTTTTAAAATTTGAAAGGAAATAAAATGAATTTATCCCCTTCAAACAAAGTTTCCAGCTGTGGATGGTGACACCTGCCTATACTCAAAGCAATTGGGAGGCTGGGGTAGGGGATCACAGTTGAGTTCTAAGCTAACCATAGTGAGACCGTTAAAAAAAAAGGGGGGGGGGACCAAAAGTTCAAAAGGTTTTGTTTTTCCATGATTGAAGAACTTGACTAAATAATATGAGCTTTTAATTTATATCATACAGGTCAAATCCATTCTAAATACTTGCTACCAGAAGTGGTTCAGATTTGAATTTTAAGCATTTGCACAGACTTTACTAGTGCTCAAAATTTTCATACTTCAAAGCATTTTAATTTTCTGTTTTGGCAGTACTAGGGAATAAACAAGAACCTTATGTATGCTAGGCAAGCACACTACTACTGAACAAGTGATACCCCCCAGATCAGATTTCTGATTTTCAGATTAAGGATACCTAAATATTTATTTACAAACATAGTGCCACAACCACTAGAAATTCTTTGTGTGTGCAACTATCCCCCCAGGAACAGTTTACCAAACACCTGTTACCAGGATGCATATAGTCCTAATGTTGCTAATAAGAAACAGTTCAAGGGGGCTAGAGAGATGACTCAGCAGTTAAGAGCACTGAGTGGTCTTGTAGAGGACCTGGGTTTGATTCCCAACACCCACATGGCAGCTAAGAACTGTCTTTAACTCTAGTTCCAGGGGATTCCAACACCCTCTTCTGACCTCTGAGGGACTGCATGACACGGGTGCACCAACCTACATGCAGACAGTACACTCATACACATAAAAAATTAAAAAAAAATTTTTTAAAAAAGAAGTAGTTCAAACACAATTCTAGGTTAAAATGCCATTACTTAAAACTAGTTGAATGAGTAATATTTCACTTTCGTTATATTTATCAGCATTACCTGCTTTCGTCTTTGCTTGACTTTGCAAGGTAGCTTGGTACTGAGCATAGGCAGCTAACTTAGCAACTAAAGGCTGTTTCTGAAGAACTTTTGCTTTCTTAGTTGGAGGCTTACCCTGAAACAAGAAGAGTTAAGTAAATAGGATTCTTTTTCATCCCCCACAACCAAAATTTAACATTACTGAATACTATTCATTCTGCTGAAGTAAATATTGAGGGTTTAGAAAATTATTAAAGCAGAGGAAACATACAAAGAATTTTAACAGCAAATATCTTGCTTGAGTTCTGCTACAATGTAGTTATCTAAGATGGGCAGCAGAGCTGGCACAGACTAAAACAGCAAATTAATATGTTAATAAAAATTATATCCCATAAAAATGTTAAAATATAGGCTGTGGTGGATACTTGACTTCTTCTTAAAGTAGACAGAACCAGTGTTATTCACTCATGCAGGCTGCGAAGCATTGCTGTTTATATGGTAAGGGAAGACAACCGAATGTTCAAAGAGCAAGTGACTGAGGTTTATACCTTTAGTGCTAACGCAAAAGATCAATGACAAAATGATCATGGCCAAATTCACAGTGACAAACTGCCATCCATTTGGGTACAGACCACTGCTCAGGATCTTTGGGAACTGTCTATCTGAAATACAGAAATACATCTAAGTGATGTATTTCCTTAATCTCGGGGATTTAAATAACCCTTTCAGTGCTATGTAATGATCACAATAAGTTAAATGAAAAATGGAAAAATGTGACCATACAAAAGGTAATTATAAAAATCAGTTATATAATGCCTTAAAAAAGGTTTTATAAGATACAAGAAGAACTTAATCAAACAATCAAGACTTCAGTATTTTGTAGGCACTGATGTACATTTAAAGAAAGATGACTTTCTTTTCATTTCATGAACATTTTCAAAAAGGTTAGTTGGATTAACCAAACTCATTTGGTCAAGGTATCAAATTGGTTGTAATCAAAATTACTAAGTTGCAGTCGCCAAGCATGCACAAGGCTTGGGTTCAATATCCAACATTAAAACCAAAAAACAAAAACACAAAAGGGACACACAAGAATGATAGAAAAATAATACCAAAGAATAAGTTACTTTCACCCAAATGGTGATTCTACCTTGATAGTAACTCAAGGAACAAGGGGGAGGGAAACAGAAAAGAAAATGGCTTTATTTTCTGCATATAAAAAGATGTTTAATTTTATTTATACATATTTGGAAAATGATCTTTTAAATTAATTTACACAAAAAATTTATAGTTTAGTTCAGATAGCATGTTTTCTCTAAGGTATTCAACTTTCTGTAACTTGTGGTTTACACATTTCCTCAAATTGCAGGATATAAACTCCTAACTGGCCAGTTGGACAGAGGTGGAGTGCAGTGAACCACAATCCAATGATGATAAACTGGGAAAGCCAGAGAAAACCAGATAGAAAGAATAAGAGGGTTTCTGTACCGTTACCTGAAGTCTGGCCAAAATGCTTGCCTTCTTGGAGTTTGACGAATAACTTCTTGAACAAGAGACACTGCAGAAACGTTTTGTTTTAGAGTAAAAAGCATCTCGTACGCCAACCATCCCACACATCTCGCAGGTGGCTGATTAATAAAATAAAAATCTGGTATAAGATCATGTTTTCCATTAGTCTAGAGTTTTACCTAAAAATCTGCATTGGAATTATTTTTCTGTAAGGTCTGGGACAATTGCCCAAAGTTCTAAGGGCTTTAAAAAGGGTCAGAGGTATGTCACACATATATGCCTGTGATTCCTCAACTGTGGCATGATTGCTTGAGGCCAGGTTGGCAGACAGAGCAAGAGCCTGTCTTCAACTAAAGTTTTCTTAGTGCTTATCGCGTGCCAGACAGTTTATTATCCACCAACACACATGTATTTGGCATACATTGTGAATTTCACCTTTTGTTTTTTATTTTATTTTTATTTTTTTTTGAATTTCACTTTAAAAAAAAATTTATTTATTTTTGTATGTGTATGAGTGTACTGTCTGCATGTAGGTCTGTGCACCCATGTCATGCAATGCTGCGGAGGTCAGAAGAGGGTCTCGGATTCCCCTGCAACTGGAGTTCTCTTGGAATTGGAGTTACAGACGGTTCTTAGCCGCCATGTGGGTGCTGGGGATCGAACCCGGGTCCTCTGCAAGAGCAGTTGGTGCTCTTAACCGCTAGGCCATCTCTCCAGCCCCGAATTTCACCTTTTGAAGGGCACTGGAAGCCAACAATGAAAGGAGGGCAGTATAGCATACCAAAAATCTTTAAAATACTGCAAAGCCTGAAACCAAAAAAGAGCTAATATTTGAAAAAATTATGAAGATTCTCTTTTAAAAAACATTTTATTTATTATTTTTATTTTATGTGTATGAGTGTATTGCCTGCATGTGTGTAAGTGCACCGACGCTGTGCAATATCCGTGGAGGTCAGAAGAAGGCATTGGATCCCCTGGAACACTGGAGTTATGGATGGTTGCTAGCTGCCATGTGGGTGCTGGGAATCGAAACCAGCTCCTCTCCAAGAACAGCCAGGGCTCTTAACTGCTGAGCCATCTCTCCAGCCCCCAGGATTCCTTCAAACTATGGCCAGTGAACACATAATGATGAGACAGATTCAAAGTTTGAGGCAGAGCTCTAGTCTTAACAGTAATGGCAAGAAACAGTTCAACTTTTGATAAGTATTACATAATGGACAATAACTTGAAAGGCAGAGCTACGCCCCCCCAACAAGAATTGACCTTCCTTCACTGACCTTCAAAAAGGACAAATAGGGCCGGGCATGGTGGCGCATGGCCTTTGATCCTAGGCAGAGGCAGGTGGATCTCTGTGAATTCAAGGCCAGCCTGGTCTACAGAGCCAGTTCCAGGATAGCCAGAGCTACAGGGGGACCCTGTCTCAAAAAGACCAAAAAAAANAAAAAAAAAAAAAAAAGCCTACTAAAGCTGGCCTGGTGGTGCAGCTCTATACTTGGAGGCTGAGGCAGAAGTTCTACACAGGCTACAGAGTGTGTTCATAAATATTCATAAATGCTGGTAAGTATTCTCTATTGCCCAGGGCAATTTGGTCTTTCTATGAAATCTAGGACATTTGGACATAAATAAAAGGATAAGGTAAGGATCTAAAAAACCTGATATGAACAAATCAGGAAGAAAAAAAAAAGCCTCAAAACTCAAAGACAGACAAACACATACACAAACAAATATGGATACTGACTGGGCAAATCCCTCATATTTTGTTAGACAGTAACCCAACAAGAGGGTGAACCTAAAGCAACATTAACTTCTGCTCTCCAAAACAGTTTATAAAATTTCTGAAGGACACAAAGAGAACATTAAGTAATAATGAAGTAAGATGTCTAGAAACCAAAGACAGACTCAATAATGGGTAACTCTTTGAGCAGCAGGCAATGAATAAATATAACAATAATTTGGGAGACATGCCCTAACTTAAGTATTTGTAATTCTGGGGAGGGAACATGTATTCATCTTCTTAAGGGGTGGGAGAATAAAAGCAAAACAAAAACTTTTCTGGGGGGAGGACAATGGTGACAGGGTTTTGCTATTCAGATCCAGCTGGCCTGAAAGTTGCCATGTAGACCAGAGAGCGGCAAGTTCAATCTAGCTGGGGCTACAAATCATGACAATGCCTTAAAAAACAAAAACAAAACTAAAACCCCCAAACCCCAAGGGAAATAACAGAAGAAATCAAATGAAAGCACACTCTCAAATATCACATCATGAAACAGCTGAAAGTGGTAAACACTCACCCATGCCAGATTTACCATCTGGGTACGTGTAGACTTGTCCATTATTTTTGATAATCGGGAGATTGGAAGGCAAAGGTGCAACTTCTTCTTCACTCTCCTCAGAGCTGGAGCTGCTACTCGTGTCCTCACTGCAGCTATCATAGCCGTCAAACATCCCGAAAGAGTCTCTTCCTTTTCTTTTGGATTGTGAAGAATGTTCTGTCTTAGAAGAAACCAGGAATATGTGACACAGCTCTCACATACACCCCTTTAAATGTCCTTAACAGACATTCTGCTCAAAGAGATTTCACAAATGAGAACTGATAAAATGAGCTGGAGGACATGACTGTGCTGGATGGCTTTAGTGTCAACTTGACACACCTGGGTTGAGGGAGCCTCAATTGGGGAATTGGCTCCATTGGATTGGCCTGTGGCCACATCTGTGGAGTATTGTCTTGATGGTCGAGCAGTGTGGGAGGGCCCAGCCCACAATGAGTAGTGCCAACCTGGGCAGGTGGTTGTGTATGGTATAAGAAGGCAGACTGGGCATGAGCCAGGAGAGCAAGCCAGTGGGGAGCAAGCCAGTGAACAGCATTCCTCCATGGCCTGTGCTTCAGCTCCTGCCTCCAGGTTCCTGCCCTGAGTTCCTGCCTTGTGCTCCCTGAGTGATGAACTGTGAACCAGGAGATGTAAGCTGAATAAACCCTTTCCTCTCCAAGTTGGTGTCGGTCAGAGTGTTTTGTCACAGCAATTGAAGACAAATTAGGACAGAAATTGGTACCAGAAGAGTGGGGCATTGCTGTGACAGACCTGACCTTGGTGTTTTGAGGAAGGATTGTGGAAACATTTGGAACTTTGGGCTAAAAAAATCATTGAATGCCTAAAGATTGTAGCTGTGGAGCTTGGCACAGCTTTGCTGAAGGATTTGTAGAAGATGGAGGCCTGGCTTGTGAAGTTTCTAGTTTCAAAGGGAAGCAGAGATCATCAGGACTGTTTAATCTGTGGGTTCTGGTCAGCTGGGGCTGAGGAATCAGCTGTAAGTAACAAGAGACCAGAACCTGAAGTGAAATATTTGTTGTACTGGGACAATTGATGCTGGTTAGCTGGGGCTGAAAAATCAGCTGTAAGTAACAAGAGACCAGCATCACTGTGGTGAAATCTGGGAATAATTTCTTCGGGGTCAGCACACAGAAGCTATGTTCCAGAAGGGGCCCGAGCCTCCATGTCAAGCCAGAAGCAGAACTTGGTAACGTGTAAGAGTCTCCTATATGGTTCTGGTGTTGAAATTTGAGGGGGGTCACAGAGAGCAGCCGAGGCTTGGCACTGTGAGAGGTCAGGAAAGACCATTGGTGGAAGTGCACCTCGGTTGCAGTGGAGACCCCAGGATTGCAGGGGTCATGGAGAGAAGCTGAGGCTTTGTACCAGGAGAGGTCAGAAGAGACCATTGGTGAAGGTGCTGCCTCAGTTTCAGTGGCGACCCCAGCTTTTTGGAGATGCCAGGACCATGGGACAACCACCAAGAGCAGCGGCAGGTGTGGAATGGAGTCAGCCTGGATCTGCAAGATGAGCTGTGTGTGCCACGGACGGCCAAGTCGGAGAGGGGGAGCTGCCGAAACCCTTTGGAGCCCAGAAGATCATGAGTGAATCCCAGGTGTCCAGCCTTGAGCTACTTGCCGGACTGAGGTTTTGTTTGAGAGTGCTCGATTCTTCCCTTTGAAATAAGACAGTACTTGTTTTGGATTTTACAGCAGCCCACAGTTAAGAGACTTTTAATAGACTGAACTTTTAAGCATTTGGACATTTTAAGGACTGTGGGGCTTTTAAGATGGTACTGTCTTAGGTTGTGATTAATGTTAACATCATACTTTGGGGATAAGAACTGGAAAGGTGGTGGTTTAATAGTGATGTGTTTTGTGTGTCAAGTTGACAAGGGGTCAATTGTGCTGGATGGCTTTAGTGTCAACTTGACACACCTGGGTTGAGGGAGCCTCAATTGGGGAATTGGCTCCATTGGATTGGCCTGTGGCTACATCTGTGGAGTATTGTCTTGATGGTCCAGCAGTGTGGGAGGACCCAGCCCACAATGAGTAGTGCCACCCTGGGCAGGTGGTTGTGTATGGTATAAGAAGGCAGACTGGGCATGAGCCAGGAGAGCAAGCCAGTGGGGAGCAAGCCAGTGAACAGCATTCCTCCATGGCCTGTGCTTCAGCTCCTGCCTCCAGGTTCCTGCCCTGAGTTCCTGCCTTGTGCTCCCTGAGTGATGAACTGTGAACCAGGAGATGTAAGCTAAATAAACCCTTTCCTCTCCAAGTTGGTGTCGGTCAGAGTGTTTTGTCACAGCAATTGAAGACAAACTAGGACAATGACTATGATCCCTGGATACCATGGTGGAAGGGGAAAACCAAATCCCGGAAAGTTATTCTGTGACTTCCATGTACACAAGCTATACACGCTATAGCAGGTGTGCACACAAGCGCGCGCGCACTCACAAATACAATAATAAGACTCCTCATGGGCTTTATGTACATTATAGATATAATTTTAGAAAAGGTCTTACTGTAGCCCTGACTGGCCTGGAACTCTCTATGCAAACCAAGTAAGTTGGCCTCAAACCCAGAGATATGCCTGATTTTACCTCTCAGAGCTAGGATTAAAGGACAGCGCCACTACACCTAGCTTCACATGGGCTTTTTTGCCCCAAGCTTTCATTTGTGCTTGTTTACTATGCAGCCAGTTCATTTATTGAGTAATCTATGTCAGCTTAAGATGCCTTATTTTAACTCTACTTTCTGAGACTATTTCTTGAAGTTTCAGGGAATTAATGATTACAAATGGCAGTTTTATATAAGCTGTTAATATTTAAAAAAATGGAATGCTGGGTATGGTGGCACATGCCTTGTTCTGGTTCTCATTCTGTTGTTGTCATGTATACACTATGACCAAATTGACTTGGGGGAAAGGGTCTAATGTTATACTTTCAGGTGACAGCCAATGACTGAGGGAACTCAGGGCAGAGACTTAAAACAGGAGGCTGAAGCTGAGACTATGGAGGAATACTGCTCACTGGCTTGCTCTCTGGCTGGTTCCCCAGCATATTCTCCACTAGCTTTCTTATGTAGCCCAGGCCCACCTGCCTAGGGATGGCATCAGTCACAGAGTGCTGGGCATGCCCACATCAACTAGGAATCAAGAAAATGCCCCACAGAAATTCCCCCAGGCCCATCTCATAAAGGCAATTTTTCAGCTGAAGTTCTCTTTACACAGGTGACTCTACTTGTGTCAAGCTGACAAATACTGGTGGGCAGGGTAGAGCATGCTTTTAATCCACAGATTCAGGAGGCAGAGGCAAGTGATCTCTTATGACTAGAAGATCAGGCTAGGCGAGATACCAGAGATCCACTTGCAAAACAACCAAACACACACCAAAACTAAACAAAATAAACTATCTAGGACACAACATGTAATAGTCTCAATATTCTGTAGGCTAAGGCAGGAGGATTACAAATCAGGGTCAGCCTAGGATACATAAGGTACCATGATCATTTTAGATAATTTTGTGCTTTCAAGGTCTTTTGGAACCTTCAATATGCTTATGGATATTAAAGAAGGATATATATATATATATATATATATATATATACACACACATATATATATATATATAACGTGTATTATCTTTCCAAATTATTCCGAAAGACTCATGTCATGTCTCCAGAAATGTTCTGTGACCTTTTCTATAATCTTTTGTAACAGGTGGGGGATAATTTCCTGGATGCACCCAGGCTGAGAAATCTGACTGCCAATGTAATGTAGGGATGAGTTTCCCAACATATTCATAATTTTATAAAGATACATTATTTTTAGTTATTAAATGTGTGTGCGTGTGCGCACGCACACATACATATAGTTATATGCAGAGACCACCAGAAGAGGGTGTGTGAGCTTTTAGATGGTTGTGAGCTGCTCAATGTGCATACTGTGAACTGACTGAACTCAGGTCTTTTCCAAGAGCAGCAAATGCTTTATACTGCTGAGCAATCTCTTTAGTCCCATTAACTCATAATTTATGCCACACTTTTTGGGAAGTTGTATTCTTAGGGAGCCCTGTTCTCTAAGCAAATTTCATTGTGATGGTACATTGGTGAATTTATACATAAACTGTAATTTAGTTACCACCTTATGTAAAACTTCCCATGTGTATTATTAAGAAGGGAGGCTACAACTTCAACAAATGGGTGGATGGAAAAACCTGACTAGATGCAAAGAACACCTACAAAGGAGTCCTTTCTGTGGATCCTCTGGGTGGAGATTTTTTTTTTCTTTTCTTTAATCTTATCCCTATCTTGAAGAGTAACTCTGAGGTTGCAATTTACCCTCCTTTTCTATGACTAAAAGTATTAAAAAAGTCAATACAGGGCTGGAGGGATGGCTCAATGGTTAAGAGCACTGGCTGCTTTTGCAGATGCCAGGGTTCAGGTCCCAGCACCCATATGGTGGCTAACAATGGCCTGAAACTAGTTCCAGGAGATAAGATGAGCTCTTCTGACCTCTGTGAGCATTATATGTAGTACACTTATAAATACACGCAGGCAAAACATTCACACACATAAAATAAACATAAACCAAGAAAGATTTAAAGAGAGCAAGACAGCATAACTAACAAATAGAAAAAATAGAGAAATATTAAAACTCAACAAGATGATAACGTGGCTCAGTAGTATAGCATTTGCCTAGTATGCATGAAGCCCAAAGTTCAATCCTCACTGTCACAAATGAAATAAAACCCCACTGAAAATATAACAAAGAAAAATAGGAAATGGAAATTAAGATGGAAGGTGTGGTAAAGATCTCATAAGTTATTATTTTTATTTTATGTGTATGAGTGTATTGCCTCCATGTAAGTGCATCTGTGTCATGCAATGCCCTCAGCTCAGAAGATGACATTGGATTCCCTTGTAGGCAGGAGTTACAGAAGGTGCTTAGCTGCACTCTGAGCGCTAGGAATCAAACCCTAGTCCCCTGCAAGAGCAGCCAGTGCTCTTAAGTGCTAAGCCATCTCTCCAGGCCCCTTTTGGTGTTATTTTAAAAAATGAACTTTTTCTGGAGGGGGGCTGGAGAGATGGCCTAGCGGTTAAGAGCACCGACTGCTCTTATAGAGGACCCAGGTTCCATCCCCAGCACCCACATGGCGGCTGAGAGCCATCTTTAACTCAAGTTCCAGGGGAACCCGATGCCCTCTTCTGACCTCCTCGGCACTGAACGACACGGGTGCACAGACCTACATGGAGACAGTACATTCATACACATAAAAAAAACAAAAAGTCGGGCGTGGTGGTGCACGCCTTTAATCCTAGCACTTGGGAGGCAGAGGCAGGTGGATATTTGTGAGTTCAAGGCCAGCCTGGTAAACAGAGTGAGTTCCAGGACAGCTGGGGCTACAGGGAGACCCTGTCTCGAAAAGACACACACACAAAAAACTCCAAAACAAAACAAAACAACAAAAACAAAAAAACAAACAAAAAAATTGAACTTTTTAAAAACAGTGTCTCATGCAGCCCAGATGGCCTTGAGCTTCTGAGCCTCCTGCCTCCATCTTTCACGTGCTAGGATTACAAATTCATTGGTGCCTGGTTCTAAGCAGTTCTGGGAATTGAATCTGCTTAGTGCTGCTAGCTAAGTGCCAACTGAGCCACACGTCTAGTCCTAAATTCAGGCTTTAAACTGATAAAACATAAAATTGTACACATTAATGTGGTTGGTAGGTAGTCTATGTATGTAATATATATACTTACACTGTACACAATCACTGACAGAAGTCACTCCACTGGGCAGTAGCACACCAGCATTATCATTTTTGGTCCTTTTGAGACAGGGACTCTCTTTTGGTCCCAGCTGGCCTGGAGCTCGCTGTGTAGACCAGGCTGGCCTTGAACTCCCGGACATCCACTTGCCTCTGCCTCCTGAGTGTTGGTATTAAAGGGGTGCGCCACTGTGCTCAGTTTCCCAAAACTTTGCCTCAAAAAAAAAACAACAAAAAAAAACCCAAAAGAATCTCCCTAGAGCCCCAGCTGGCCTGAAACTCACTCTGTAGACCAGGCTGCCTTTGAACTCACAAGAGATCCACATGCCTCTGCCTCCTGAGTGCTAGGACTAAAGGCGTGCACCACCACACCCGTAGTAAACTTCTTAGCTGCCATGTGGGTGCTGGGAATCCAACCCAGGTCCTCTGCAAGACCAGACAGCGCTCTTAACCGCTGGGCCATCTCTCCAGCCCCCCAAAACATTCTTAAAGAATGGAATCTGGAGAACAGAGAAAAGAGAATGGTATACTGGCTTAGAATTTTGTGGAAATGACATGAATTCACAAATAGAATTCCCACATACATTAATCATAATAAAAAGATACCCGCACCAAACTGCAGCATAAACACAAGATTTAAAAAAGCAATAACTGGGCTGAAGAGATGGCTAAGTGGTTAAGAGCACTACTCTTTTTTGCACAGGACCTGGGCTTGATTCCCAGGACCCACATGGTGGCTAACACTGCACGACACAGGTGCACTTACATATATGCAGGCATTAACACTCATACACATAAAATAAAAATGATAAAAAAAAAAAAAAGCAATCATCACCACAGTCAACAAGCCCAACTCAGGCACCCTCAGTCTGATCACCTGTTTTGGACTAGACATGAATGACTAGACAGGTAAATCACAATTATCATTTGTCAAAAGCCCTTAAGGATGTGAAAAACCAACACGAATCTTTAGAACAGAGCCTTTGAAAAACAAAGAAATGCAGGAAGCAAAAGAAAAACCCAACAGCTCAGTGGTTAAAAGCATATACAACTCCAGAGCACACACTGCTCTTGCAGAGGACCCAAGTTCAATTTCCAGAACTCTTACTGGATAGCTCACAAACACGTGTAACTCTAGCTACAGGTGATGTGACACCTTTCCTGGGTCCCACTCCCAACATCCACAAAACATAATAAAAATAAATCTTAAAAAAAAAAAATCATTCTTTAGAGAGACTAGAATAGGACACTGTTAAGAGAAAATAGATATGGGAATTTAACACAGAGGCAAAACAACAGAGATAAGGAAAGTCATAAAGCTTAGTATGTATATACAAATTTCTAAAAAAGATTCATTAAAAAAATTTTTTTGGTCTTTTTGAGACAGGGTCTCCCTTTAGGCCCAGCTGGCCTGGAGCTTGCTATGTAGACCAGGCTGGCCTTGAACTCAAAGAGATCCGCCTACCTCTGCCTCCCGAGTGCTGGGGATAAAGGCGAGCGCCACTATGCATGCCAATTTAATTTTTAATTATATACATATGTATGTGCATGTGTGAATGCAGGAGGATTCCAGAAGAGGAGATGGACTCTCTCTAGTACTAGGACTAAAGGTGTGGTGGAGCACGCCTTTAGTCCTAGCACTTGGGAGGCAGAGGCAGGCGGATCTCTGTGAGTTCAAGGCCAGCCTGGTCTACAGAGTGAGTTCCAGGACAGCCAGAGCTACGGGGAGACCCTGTCCAAAAAAGACCAAAAAAAAAAAAAAAAAAAAAAAAAAAAAGAGTACCACAAGAGATGCGCAAAAAGCATTTTCTAAAACTGAGGATTAATTTCTAATGGAAACCCTCAGCAAGCTAGGAAAAGAAAACTTTCTTACCTGACAGAGTATTTAGGAATATAGAAAAGCTATATTCCTAAGAGGGAATAGCTGGATACCTCTCTTCTAAAACTAGGAACAAGGTGAGTAAATCTAGCACATCTACTTCTGCCACTTTTTTTTTTTTTTGAGACATAGTTTTAGGTTGACCTCAATCTCACTGTGCATCCCAGGATGTCCTTGAATTCACGTTCATCTTCTTCTTGTATCAGTACATTAGGCTTGCTTTTGCAATTTTTATTCAATGTGGCTCTAACCACTACAACTGGAAGTTGAAATGCAAAAATACTACTTATAAAACCATCAAAAGTTATGAAATAACTGGAGAAAAATTGGCAAAAAAGAGAAACTGTAAAAGTGAGAAAACAGCACTGAAAGAATAAAGACCTAAATGGAGAGATAGACTATGTTCACAGATTAGAATTACTACTAAAATGCCAATTAAAAATATTTTTATTATTTTTTAATTTTATGTGTATGAGTGTTTTGCTTGCTTGTAAGTGCATCTGTATCATGCAATGCCTGCAGAGGTCAGTAGAGGGTGTCAGATAACCTGGAACTGGAGATACAGATGGTTGTTAGTCACCATGTGGGTGCTGGGAACTGAACCCAGGTCCTCTGCAAGAAAAGTCAGTGGTCTTTAACTACTAAGATATCTTGCTAGCCACAAATTCCAATTCTTAGAAGTAATTTTTTTGGAGCAAAGTAATTTTTTTTCTTGGTTTTGAGAGAGTTTTCCTATAGCCCTGGCTGGACTGGAACTGGCTATGTAAATTGTGCTTGCACTGATCTCAGAGGGCTCTGCCTGCTCTGCCTCCAGAGTGCTGGTATTAAAACTGTGTGCCACCACACCTGGCCCCCAAATATTTTTTTTTTTGCTTATTTTTACTTTATGTGTATTAGTGCTTTGCCTGCATGTATGTAAGCATACCACCTGTATGCAATGCCCACAGAGGCCAGAAGAGGTTACTGTATCCCCTGAACTGTAGTTATAGACCATGGCTAGCTGCCATATAGATGCTGAGAACCAATTCAGGTCCTCTGCATCTAAATGCTCTTAACTGCCAAGGCATCTCTATAGGCCTCCTACTCCCACCCTGTTTTTTGATTTTTGAGAGTCTTACTCTGTAGCCCAGATCTCAAGGTATTCCTCTTGCTTTAGCCTAAGCTCTCACATCTTGCACAAAAATGCCAGTTCTTTCCAAATATATTCATAGACTTACAATCTAATCACAATTCTACCAGAAACTGACAACAGGATTATAATGTTACAGTAATGCGGGGAGTGGGATTTTGGCATGAACACAGCCTGAGAGATCAACAAATGAAGAAGAGTAGTACAGAAACACACATATGTATGTAGTCAATGAAAATAACTTATCTATGCTCCAAATCATACCAATATGGTCATATTGCAAGTTAAACGGTCATAGATCTAAAGATAAGAACTTGAGCTGCGCACTTTTAGGAAAAAATGGGAGAAAATATCACTTTGTGCAAAATAAAAAGTTGTTAGGTACACATAATGATACATAAGCCAGATGCAATGGCCCACACTTTTAATTCCAACACTCAGGAGGAAGAGTTAGGTGGATCTCTGTGAATTCAAGGTCAACTGGTCTACATAGTGAGTTTCAGGCCAGCCAAGGGCTACCCAGTGAGATCCTGTCTCAAAAACAAACAAGCAAATACAAACAGCCCATAAAAATACTGAAAAACTGGATTTGTTAACAATTTATAATTTCTTCTCTTTGAAAAATACTGTTGGGGTTAGTAAAATAGTTTAGCAGGTAAAGGCACTAGCTGCCAAGGCTAATGACCCGAGTTTGAACCCCAGAATACACAAGTTGAAAGAATACACAAGCTGAAAAGAATACACAAACTGAAGAGTGAACCAATTGTCCCCTGACCACTGCCCTCAAAAAAAAAAAAAAAAGACAAGCAGAGACTAGGAAGAAATTTTTGCAAGCCATAAACATAACAAGGATTTCTATGTTGATAAAAAATTTATCGGGGCTGGAGAGATGGCCTAGCGGTTAAGAGCATCTACTGCTCTTGCACAGGACCCGGGTTCCATCCCCAGCACCCACATGGCGGCTGAGAACTGTCTTTAACTTCAGTTCCAGGGGAATCTGACACCCTCTTCTGACCTCTGCAGCACTGCATGACACGAGTGCACAATCCTACATGCAGACAGTACACTCATACACACACACACACACACACACGCATGCACGCACGCATAAAAAAAAGTTATCAAACCTCATTGATGGCTGAAGGATATAGATATAGCTCAACTGCTAAAGTGCTTGCCTAGCATGCAGAAGCCCCCTGGGTTCAATCACAAGAACTACAGATAACAGGCACATGTTTATAACCTTAGCTCTTTGGAGGTAAAGGCAGGAGGATCAGAAGTTCAAGGTCATCCTCAGCTACAATCGAATTTGAGCCTCATCCCAGAACTCAAAACAAAACACACGCCCCCTCAAACAAAACAAAACAAAAAAATACTAAATGGAACCAAAGTACCCCTCTCCCTCAAATCCCCTCAATGATTACCTGGTGTGGTGATATAAGCCTGTAATCCTAACTACTTAGGAGGACAGGGCAGAATATTACAAGTTTGAAGCCAGCCTGGCAATATACTAAGACCTTGGCTCATATAAAATAAAAAAAAGGGACTGATGATGTAGCTTAGTGGTAGAGTTTGCCTGCCTAGCAAATACCGGGGACAAGCATTGCAAAACAATACAAAACAGCTGTAGTGCCGTTCCCAGCAAGCACTTGGGAGGTCAATGCATCAGCAACAAGAAAGAATTCAAGGTTATGCTCTGCTACAGAGTACCAGGTGAGCCGAGGCTGGGAGGCTTTATCTGAAAATAAAAAGAAAAAACTAGAACAAGAATACCACCCCCCCCCAAACTACACAAGAAAGCAAAAAATTATTTCAGTGACTAAAACAATCCAATTAAAAAAATGAGACAAAATATTTAGACAAAGATGCACAAAAGGCAAATAAGGACATGAAGAAAAAACAAGTGTAACAGCCATTGTAAAATGTAAATTAAAACCATGAGCTTGACTGGCAGAGGGGTTAAAGTTTGTAATCCCAGCACTTATGTAACCCCAGTGTTGAGAAGGTAGGACAGCAAGTTTGAGGCCAGCCTGGACTACCTAGGAAGACTGTATCAAAACAGAAAATAGATCAGGGTTGTAGCTAGCATGACTGAAGCCTTGGTTTAATCTTTAGTAAAGCATAAACTGAGTATGTCTGTAATCCCAGCAGGAGGTAGAGGAAAGAGGACCAGAAGTTCACATTCTCAAGGCCAGCCAGAGCTACTTGAGACCCTACAACAAATCAACATCACCACCATTATCACCACCACCACCACCACCCATTGCTTCTGGGCCTCTTCAGAGGACAGAGTAAGAATGTATATACACACATGCATGTGACACATGTATACAAAGTATTTTAGAAAATCATAAATTGACACATATCTCCAATTCTTATCTATACCAAGGCCTTTTTCTTACCTTTCCACATTCTGTATGTTTTCTTCTCAAGTGAGAATGCTGCCCCCAGATAAAAATCTTTTTTTTTTTTTTTTTTCTTTTTGAGACAGGATCTCCCTTTAGTCCCAGCTGGCCTGGAGCTCACTATGTAGACCAGGTTGGCCCTGAACTCACATGAGATCTGCCTGCTTCTGCCTCCCGAGTGCTGGGATTAAAGGTATGTGCTACCATGCCCAGCCCCCAAATTAACTTATTAAACCTTTACTTTTTGGGGTATGTATATGTTGTATACACATTCATATGTGTGTGTGTGTGTGTGTGTGTGTGTGTGTATGTGTGTATGTATGTATGTATGTTGAGTATCCATGTATATCATAGGTCAATGTTAGGTGTCTTCCTAATCACTTTTCACCTCACTATGTAAGATGGGGTCTCTCACTGAACTTGGAGCTCACTGACTCAGGTAAGCTGGCTGTCCAGAGAGATCCAGGAATCTACCTGTCTTTGTGTCCCCAGTGCTGGATTCCAGGAGCCCACTACCGCATCTGGCTTTTCATATGGTGCTGGGTACCCAAACTCAGGTCCTCAGGTTTCCCAGACAAGTACTTTACCATCAGAACAATCTCCCCAGCCCTTCCTTTTGTTCTTAAAGGTCAAGTGATATCTCTCTCCATTTAGAATCTAAACCACTCATTTTTGTGCAAATACCTACTTTTCAATAGTTTGCAATTATAACTATCTGCAATAAACTTACGTGGTTTTTTTTTTTTTATTATGCAAGGTAAACCTCCAGTATGTAGCTCAGAAGATGGCTAAGCAGAAGAGCATGTATATATTGTAATTTTGTTATATACAGTCAGTTCCCTTCCAAAAAAAACTTACTAGTCATTCTTGTCCTGGCAATATTGAAACTGCTCATTTCTACATGGTCTATCTAATGCAATATACTCAAGATAGTCCTCTTTTTTTTTTTTTGTATTTTTGAGACAGGGTCTCCCTTTAGTCCCAGCTGGCCTGGAACTTGCTTTGTAGACCAGGCTGGCCTTGAACTCACAGAGATCTGCCTGCCTCTGCCTCCGGAGTGCTGGAATTACAGGCGTGCGCTGCCACACCCGGCGTCAAGATAGTCCTCTTAAAAACTTGTTTGGGGGGCTGGAGAGATGGCTCAGCAGTTAAGAGCACTGATTGCTCTTGCAGAGGACCAGGTTTAATTCCCAACACCCTATATGGTGGCTAAGAACTGTCTTTAACTCCAGTTCCAGGGGAATCCAATGCCCTCTTCTGATCTCCGTGGCATTGCACAACACAGGTGCGCCAACCTACATGCAGACAGTATACTCATACACATTAAAAAAAAAAAACAAAACCCAAAAAGCATAATAACAAAAATTTGTTTGAAGTAATGTCAAACTTCCAAGAAAGCTGGAATAGAACAATGAATGCCTGTGTACTCAGACTTACCATTTAGTAACAATTGCTCCATTTACTTTATTCTCTCTAGATACAGTTTAAACAATTCATCCTGATGCATTTCCTAAGAATAAAAACATTCTCTTAGCTAGGCGTGGGACTAACTTAAATCCCAGCACTGCAGAGGCAGGCAGATTTCTATGAAATCAAGGTCAGCATGGTGTATCTACTGAGTTCCAGGCCAGTTGGGGCTACCTTGTTTCAAAACACCAAACACAACCAATAACATGTTCCCTTATACCTATACCAGTTATCAGCTTCAGGAAATTTGACAGTAATACATTACGTTTAGCCAGGTGTGGTGGTGATGGCCTTCAATCTAGCACTTTGAAGGGTGAGCTATGACTTCAAGTTTCAAGTCAGCCCATTGGCCACAGCAAGTTTCAGGCTGGCCTGGATTACATAGCAAGGCCCTGTCTTAAAAAAAAAAAAAACCGGGCTGGAGAGATGGCCTAGCGGTTAAGAGTGCCGACCGCTCTTACAGAGGACCTGGGTTTGATCCCCAGCACCCACATGGTGGCCGAGAACCGTCTGAAACTCCAATTCCAGGAGAACTCCAGTTCCAGAGGAATCCGACACCCTCTTCTGACCTCTGCGGCATTGCACGACACGGGTGCACAAACTTGCATGCAGACAGTACATTCAAACACATACAGAAATAAATAAAATAATAAAAAAAGGAATTAAAACAAAAAACAAAAAACAACAACAACCCAGAAACAATACAAACAAACAGGGTATTGTTTTCTAATCTGCCATCCATATTCTGACTGACCCCATCTCTTTAGAGTATTTCTTCCTTCTGGTACAAGATCATAAGCTGTTAGCATCTTACTTTCTATTAATCTGGAAAATTATTTTCTTGAAGGACACAGCCCCCTCCCCCCTTTTGGTCTTTTTGAGACAGGGTCTCCCTGTAGCCCCAGCTGGCCTGGAATTCACTCTGTAGACCAAGCTGGTCTTGAACTCACAGAGATCCGACTGCCTCTGCCTCCCAAGTGCTGGAAGGCATGTGCCACCACACATGGCCCTGTGTATGCATCTTTTAAAAAGTTTTATTTTAGTAAGAAACTTTTTTCAGTTATTTGTATTTAGATTATCGGCAAATTTTGATTTTGTTTAGGAAGCTCTTTTGTGTACAATTTAAAAAAATGATGTGATTAACTCCAGCAATTAGGAGGCAGAAGCAGGCAGGTCTTTGCGAGATCAAGACCAGCCTGGTCTACTACAGTGAGTTCCAGGCCAGTTGAGGCTACTGGGAGACCCTGACTCTAACAAAACCAAAACAAAAAACAACCAAAAAAAGTGACTGTCCAATAAAATTTACTTTGTTGTTTTGATGCTAGAGATCAAACTCAGGGTCTTATGTATGCACATTCTACCAGTGAGCTGGAGTAGCTGATAATCAGCATTTTCTTTCATTGTACTAGTTATAAGGTTAGAAAATTTTCTCTGAATCATGACACAGGAAAATGCACCAATATTTTTGTTTGTACAGTTTGCTTTTAGATTTAGATCACTGAACCATTTAGTTTATTCTTATGTATGGTGAGAATGAATCTAACATCTGCTTTCAAATGGCTAC
Organism: Rhizomys pruinosus; assembly: GCA_009823505.1. NCBI lineage: Eukaryota > Metazoa > Chordata > Mammalia > Rodentia > Spalacidae > Rhizomys > Rhizomys pruinosus. The sequence goes on from VZQC01012422.1 coordinate 104,846, forward strand.
CTAGGTGTTATAATACCCTGTATTAAATCTTTACCTCTGATTTAAATGCCACTTTAGGTACTAGGTTTCCATTATGCAGTTTTGTTCATTTCTGGACTTTATCCTAGTTATTTGTCACTAATGAGAGGGATAGGTTCTGGAAAACCCAACATAGATGACTCAGTTGTTAGGCACACATCATTGTGTAACATTGGTTATTTACACAAACCTCAATGAACTAAACTGTTACATACCTAGGAATGAATATATATGTACACACACACATATATTCCAAATATAAATATACTCTCTATATACATATATTGTGAATATACATGTTTCAGAGTCAGAGAAATTCTTTTCCACCATCAGTTTATATAGTTTCTGTAAGTTCTCCAGCCATTTCAGACTGAAGACTCACCAGTCACTTTTAAATTACTATAATGATAATTCTTGAATTATTTAAACTACTCAGAGCTACAGCATTCAACACTGGTCAGATCTAGCCCTTTCTTTCAACATTACAAACTTTTTTTTTGGTTTTGTTTTTTGAGACACAAGCCACACCATATTGCTCTGGTTGGGCTGGAACTCAAGAGATCCACTTGCCTCTGCCTCTGCCCCTCTGCCCTTCTGCCTCTCTGCCCCTCTGCCCCTCTGCCTCTGCCCCTCTGCCCCTGCCTCTGGAGTGCAGGGATCAAAGGCACGTGCCATCCCTAGTTCAACATTATAAATGTTTTTTCTTTGGCTTTGATTATCATGGTGCTTCAGACTATGCTTTTCTGTCTCATCCTTGATCCAGGTCATTATGTTTGTGCACAGCTGACAGAGGGCCTTCTTGATTTTTGGTCTTGCTGTCTTTAATAAAGGAGACTGTCTTAATGTCTCTGTTCTTGTTCTTCCAGCATGTAGATGCAGAACACCTGGACATGTTTGGCTGGGGAGCTTAATAACCACCACAGATTTTTCTACCTTTGTATTCCTTGATCACTTTTAACTTTGTTTCCCAGCATCACTTTTACTAGCAATATTACCAGTGGACTTGTTGAATGCCATGACGGGCAGAAAAACACATTAAATCAGGTACAGGAGAAAATGATATAGTCAAAAGATGAAGTAAATCCAAGATCGTTGAGGCTGTTGTGGACAACAAAGCACATGTTTTAGAGTAAGATTTAAGAACAACCATAAAGGGTACTCTCTAAAATAATGACAGCCCCCAAGACATGTTATATACCAATCAAAATGACTAAAATTCCTGTAAAACCAAAACCAAACTCAACTTCCACATTCTAGGCAGTTTGGCAAATGGAACTGCCAATACAGTGGAGATGCAAATATAAAATGGTACAACCACTTTGCAAAACAAGTTTCTTAAGAACTTAAATATATACTACACGCTACCCTCCCACTCCTGGGTATTTATTATCTAAGACACATATGCCTAATGTAGAGATGATAGAGAAATGGTTTGAAAGCCCCAAACTGCAAAAAGTTCTGCAAAGGATAGCACAAACTGGCAACACTTAATCCATATAGATCAAGTATTATGTACTGCACAGAATTATGTGTGCCACACTTTTCAAGGACTAGCAGCCTAGGCTCCACAACCATGTAATGTTGTATTACACCATTTCAGCTATACCTATAATGCTGTTTAGCACCATAATAATCTTACAGAACTGTTGTATGCATACCAACTGTTGACAAAACATTGTTTTGGGGCATAAGACTTTATTTCATTGGTCTGTCATGTGACAATGTTCTGCTTTTATAAATTTAGAGGCTTTCTAGGGTACTTTGATATCTGGTTAAGTCTAGAGCTACCTCAGATTGTCTTTCAATGTTAGTTATCCTGCTCCCCCCTCCCGTAATGAAATTTTAACTAGGTCAGATTAAAAAAAAAAAATTAGTGATTAGTGGTATTTTTATTAGGTTCTCATTAAACTTATTAAGGGCTAAGGCTGTAGCTCAGCTGGTAAGAGTGCTTGCTTAGCATGTACAAAGCTTAGGCTGCACCCTCAGCACCATATAAAGAGAGCATGGTGGTGAGAGTTTGTAAATCCTAATATAGCAGAGAGATCAGGAATATAATTAGTTTAAGGTCATCCCTGGCTATCTAGCCAATTCCAGGTCAGCTTGGGTTATATAAGACCCTCCCTCAAAAGCAACAACAAAGGAAAAAAGAAAAGAAAAATTACCTTAGGAAGAAATGAAAGCATGATGTTGAAATTTCTTTAACCAAGAACAATGGGGCTTTCCATTTGTTAACATTTACTTTGTATCTTTACGTGTAGGTTGTGAGCCTGAGCCTTTAATAGATCCCTCCATCCCTTTACTTTGTACCTATTTTTTTCTTTTTCTTTTCTTTTTTTTTTTTTGGTCTTTTCCATTTTCCAGACAGGGTCTCCCTGTAGCCCCAGCTGTCCTGGAACTCACTCTGTAGACCAGGCTGGCCTTGAACTCCCAAAGATCCGCCTGCCTCTGCCTAACAAGTGCTAGGATTAAAGGTGTGTGCCACCATGCCCAGCTGTACCTATTTTTTTCTATTGTCCTGGCTGGCCAGGAACCGGCTGTATAACTAATTCACAAACTCACAGAGATATGTCTGCCTGGCAAGTGCTTGTGCTGGGATTGAAGGTGTATGCTATATCAGGATTACCTTGTATCTTGTAGGAATGTCTTACAGCTTGCTTCACACAGTTTTACAATTCTTCAAAAAATTTACTTATTTGGGGAGGGACACATATGTGCCATGGTGCACATGCAGAGGTCCAAGGACAACTGTGATACTTGGGTTCTGTGGATCAAACTCAGGTTACCCAGGGCCATTTTAATGCATGACTGTCCATAGATTCCCCTTCAATAAGACATCTCAATGGACTAATGGCTAATCAGCCCATGACCAACATATAACAGGTTTGTTGGTAAATGCAATACTGAGCTATTTCCTTGGCCCTCAATGATTCTTTTTAAACACAAATTTTTAGGAATTTATTTTGCTATTGCTCTTGCTGTAAAATAAAGTCTTTAAAAATATTTTTTTTGTGTGTATGCTTGAATGTATAATAAGTGCATCTGTGTGGTGCTATGGTGGCTGAGGTCAGAGAAGGGCATCGGATTTCCCTGGAACCAGAGTTATAGATGCTTGTTAGCTGCCATGTGGGTGCTGGGAATCAAACCTACATCCTCTGGAAAAGCAGCCAGTGCTCTCCTAACCACTGAGCCACCTTTCCAGCCCCTAGAATCTTCTCTTTAGTTTTGCTTATTTATTATTTAATTTATTCATTTATTTATTTTTGCTTGATCACAGGTATGTACCATGGTCAACATTACTTTCTTAACTGGATGCTTTTTCAGTGCATGGAAATTCCCAATTTTTTTTTTTTTTTTGGTCTTTTTGAGACAGGGTTTCTCTTCAGTTCCATCTGGCATGGAGCTTGCTAGTAGACCAGGCTGGCCTTGAACTCACAGAGATCCACCTGCCTCTACCTCCCAAGTGCTGGGATTAAAGATGTGTTCCACCATGCCTGGCCCAAGATGGTTCTTAGCTGCCATGTGGGTGCTGGGAGTTGAATCCGGGTTCTCTGCAAGAGCAGTCAGTGCTCTTAACCACTGAGCCATCTCTCCAGCCCAGGAAATTTATAATTTTATGTCCTATCTTGCTCAATTATTTTACGATAGTTTTGTGATTGATTTCTAGGGCTCTTCAAATTAAACAATCATGTTACCAACAAAGGAACTTTTCTCCTTATACTTCTATTTTTCTTGTTCTGTTTATGGGCTCGTATTTCTCATATAATGTTAAAACAGTAGAGAAAAGTGGGTACCCTTACTTTGCTCTTACTCATGTTTCTTAGTAAGATTTGGAAGCTTTCAGATCAAGATGCATCTTATTTTTTATAGATATTGTAGTGCTATAGCTGGGGCTGGTTTTGAAGTCTCCATCCTCCCACCCCACCTATCAAATATTGGCTTAATAGGCATGCACTTCCATGTCTGGCTATTTCTCTAGTATTTAGAAAATACTTCATTAGTTTCTATAATCAAATCCAGGTAAATCAAAAACTGTATTTAATAGTGTAAGGTGTATATGCATTAAAATGCTTTTAAACCGCATATGGATAGATCAATTCTTGTTTTCTGAAGTTTCTTTTTATTAGGAAAGGTGTTAAAATTTTGTGATAGGCATAACCCATATCTTTCTTTAGACCTACTAATATGTCAAATTACAAACATTTGGAAATACTGGACCACCTTTGTATTCAGAGTCTAATCTTCACTAAATTAAGACGTATTCCTTAATATGACAAGAAAGACTGCATAATATTTAAGGTTTTATAATGATAGTTTTTTTTAAATATATAGTTTTAAATTTTATTTTGTATGTGTATGGATGTACTCTCTGCATGTAGGTTTGTACACCCATGTCGTGCAATACAGCGGAGGTCAGAAGAGGGCTATGGATTCCCCTGGAACTGGAGTTAAAGACGGCTCTCAGCCGCCATGTGGGTGCTGGGGATCGAACCCGGGTCCTCTGCAAGAGCAGTCAGTGCTCTTAACCACTAGGCCATCTCTCCAGCCCCTATAATGATAGTTTTATTTACCTGTATTTTTCATTTCTTTGAGTTATCTTTTATCAGGTTTAAAAATCAGTTTCTTTACAAAGTAATGTTTTTCTTCATTTTATTTGTTGTTTTTATGAGACAGGGTCTCACTATGTAGCCCTGGTTGTCCTGAAACTATGTAAACCAAGCTAGCCTCAAACTCAAAGATTTCCTGCCTTTACTCCCTGAATGAATGCTGGTATTATAAGGCCTTACGATCATACCCAGCCCGTATTTTGTATATTAATGGAGCATTGGGAATTATCTCTAATTCCTTTCTTGTTGTTGGGTTTCTTTTTTTGTTTTGTTTTGTTTTGTTTTGTTTTGTTTTGAGACAGGGTCTCCCTTTTGGTCCCAGCTGTCCTAGAACTCACTCTGTAGACCAGGCTGGCCTTGAGCTCTCAGAGATCCACCAGCCTCTGCCTCCTGAGTGCTGGGATTAAAGGCCTGCTTGTTTAAGATTTTTTCTCTTTTATGTGTATGTGAAGTGCAGCACATGTATGCAATGCTCACAGTGGCCAGAAGAGGGTGTTGGATCCCCTGGAACAAAAGTTAGGACATTGTTAGGTTCTACATGGGTTCTGGGAATCAAACTTGGGTCCTCTGGAAAAACAGCAAGTGTTCTTAACTGCTGAGCCACTTCTTTAGCCTCAAAGAATTTATATTCATTGATTTGTTTAGGGTTAATTTTCCTCTTTTCACTGCTTGAAAATAAATCCCATGGATTATGATAGATAATATTACTATCATTATTACTTTTACAAATTGAACATTAGGGCAGGCAAGATGGCTCAATGAGTAAAGTGCTTGTTCTGAAATCCTAATGACCAGAGTCTGATCCCTGGATCCCATGTAAGGGGTGAAAGGAAAGAAGTGACTGCACAGTAGTGCCTGGACACACACAAATAATGATTTCCCTTTAACCTAAAAGTGAAGCATTTAAAAAATTTATTTCCAAGTATTTTTATTATTATTACAATTATTATTTGGTCTTTTTGAGACAGGGTCTCCCTGTAGCCCCAGCTGTCCTAGAACTTAGTATATGGCCTTGAACTCAGAGATCCGCCTGCCTCTGCAGGGATTAAAGGAGTGCGCCACCATGCCTGGCTTTTTTTTTTTTTTTTTTTTAAATGTGGGCACTTAGAGATATAAATTTCCTTCTTAGGACTGCTTTTAAAGTGCTGGGATAAAAGGTGTGCACCACCACACCTGGCTGTATTTTTCTATTTTTATTTTATGTGTATGAGTGTACTGTCTGCATGTGTGTAAGTGTACCTCTGTCCTGCCATGCCTCCAGAGGTCAGAATTAGGCATCAGATCCCCTGGAATTGCAGTAACCAATGGTTGTTAGCCATACCACATGGGTGGTAGGATTTGAACCTCTGTCTTCTGCAAGAGCAGCCAATGCTCTTAACTGCTGGGTCTTCTCTCCAGCCCCCACCAGGAAAACTTTTAAAAACACTTTCGAATGTGTATTAAGATATAAGATTTCTCTGACAGTTTAGAAAGCTCTCTTGTGTACTTTCCCAGCTAACTCCTTTTGTCCTGGAGTTCTATCAGTTCTTGTAAACATAGATAGAGCATCCTTTATCTGCAATGCTTTAGGTTGAAGTGTTTCCAATTCTTTCAGATGTATTTCCAAGAGAGGGATTGCTAGACCAGATGGTATAGGTTAGGTACACCTTATGGGAAATGCTTGGGAGTAAAAGAACTTAAGTATGAAAGGAGGTTCCTTGAGGACAGACCCAAGTGTAAGTACATACAGTTAATCTGTATACACAAGGATTTGTCTATTTACCTTTATTTTGGTCTTTGAGATAGAGTTTCACTATGTACTATCTGACCTTAAACTTGCCTCAGAGTCCCCCATGCTGGGATTATAGATGTTGAGCCATCATGCCTGGCTTCCTAATTATTATTAGCAGACAGTCTAAGGTGCCTAGGCAGATTCTGAAGTCACTTTTTAGGCCAGGGAGGCATTGAACTCAAGTTTCTTCTGCTTCAGTTCCAGAGTAGCTGGGATTACAGGCCTCACTACCAGGCTCTGCTTTTTTGTTTTTGTTCTTTTGACACATGGTCTCATTCTGTATTCCAGGCTGCTCTTGAAATTGTGGCAGTCTTCCTTTCTCAGTGCCTCAAATGCTGAGATCATAGCACACCTGGATGATTTACTACTTTTTTTTCTTTCTTTCTTTTTTTTTATTAATTTTTATTTCTGTATGTGTATGAATGTACTGTCTGCATGCAAGTTTGTGCACCCGTGTCGTGCAATGCCACGGAGGTCAGAAGAGGGTGTCGGATTCCCCTGGAACTGGAGTTCTCCTGGAATTGGAGTTTCAGACGGTTCTCAGCCACCATGTGGGTGCTGGGGATCGAACCCGGGTCCTCTGCAAGAGCGTCGGCGCTCCTAACCGCTAGGCCATCTCTCCAACCCAGATTTACTACTTTTTTTTCATCTTTTTGAGACAGGGTCTCCCTGTAGTCACATCTGTCCTGGAACTCACTACGTAGACCAGGCTAGCCTTTAATCACAGAGATCTACCTGCCTCTGCCTCCCAAGAGCTGGGATTAAAGGTGTGTGCCACCATGCCTGGCTTTTTTTTTTTTTTTTAAAGACAAGGTCTCAATAGATAGATCAGGGTAAACTTTAATCTGAGACCTCATGCCTCAGCCTCCTGAGAGCTGGTATTGTCAATGTGTATCACCACACTTGGCTTGTAATCTCATGTAGTATTTTTAGTGCACCTGTTTTCACTCTTGTCTATCATTTCAGGTCGGGTCTTGAATTTTCTATTTGTGTGGTATCATGCAGTACCCCCAAAAATTTGAGTTTGGAGCATTTCAGATTTTGGATTTTGGGATTAGGAGGGTCAACCTATATTTAAGATTTTAGAGCTGAGTAGTGCATACCTGTAAGCCTAGCATCTGAGAGATTGAGGCGGGAGGACTGTAAATTCATTTTAGGGTACACATGAGAGATCCTGTCTCAAGGAAGAGACTGAAAAGTGAAGTATTAACATTTTTATTCCTAATTTCTTTCACTTAGCACAGTGTATTTGAGATTCATCTGTTACATATATGAATGGTCCATTGGTTTTTTATTACTAGGCAAGATTCCGCTAACAATATCACAGTTTATTTTTTTCCCTCTGTTCAGATTTGACTACTTTGAACAAAACTGTGTTAACATCTTGTACAAGGTTTTCTATGAACATGGTGTCTCTATGGGGATATTTTCCAAAACCCAGAGAATGCTAAAGCTGAGGATAGCTCTGAACCCTATGTAGACAATATGTTTTCCTAGACACAAAATCCTACAATAAAAGTGATGTGAACTCATTCTCACAAAACCTTAATCTGTTCACCCTTCTTGTGACAACACAATGCCTACATGCTACATAAAGGTATCTAACATCCTGTGACATCTTGACAGTCAATCTGATAATCAAGATGGCTATAAAGTAATGGCTGGATACAGAGTGGAAGAGAGCACAGATAAGCTGAACAAAGAGTAATTTATGACCTAGACATAACCATATCCCTGGTGAGGGATAGTAGATGTTTTCATAAATCTTAAATTAAATTTGAATATTGTATGCATAAGATCACAAAGTTCAAAACAGAAATTAAGAGCCAGTCTATGTTGACTAGATTCAGAAACTAAGTTTCCTTAGCCTCTGCTAAGGAAAACGATTTCTATTACCAGGATGAAAAACACAGTCTGGCCAATGGTTAAGTCCAGATTTCTACCCTTTTGGGTCCAATTTCTGATTTTATGATTGTTATGAATTTGGATGCCATTATTATTTGGGTCTCACTTAAGGAAAAACACAACTTACTACAGAAGAAGGATGCATGATAAAAGTTTACAGATTTTCAGTTCTTCAGAAAAAAAGCTATGAATCTATAAGTATGAACCTGAAAAACTAATTAAAAATAGGATGATCTTGTCAAAATTAAGTATGCAACACAAGTGACCTAGAGGGTCTTCAAGATTATTTTTTTTTTTGAATTTTTTTGTGCTCCTGAGGACTGAACCTACAAGGGCCTTGCAAACATTAGGCAAGCACTAGCACTGAGCTACACACCTCTAGTGTGCTCATCTTTCAAAAGTGTATTTGGAACTGGCTGCTCAAAAGATACGTAGGGCCTGTGCAACAGTTCAGTGGGTAGAGAAACTGGCTAAACCTGAGTACCTGAATTCTATCTCCAGGACCTGTATAGTTGGAGAGAACCAACTCTCCCAAATTGTCCTCTGACCTCCACACATTTATCATGGCTTACATCCATATAAACATAAACAGTAAATAAAGATGTAATGAAAAAAAAGTGTAATTGCTGAATAGTTGCTATACAGTATTAAATCGGATACATACACATATACAAGGGGTATTCTCTGATATGTAACATAATTCAGAAAATTAAAATTTTAAAGTCTAAAAGCAAAGTAATAGATGATTATTATTCATTATTTATGGAACAATGAACATTCTTAGATTATAATGCCAAATACCAGAAATACAAAAATCCATTAGACTTCATATATCTGTTCTACAATTAGGTTGCTAAGAAGGGCCAAATAACTGGGCTACCATGCTTTAATAAACTAATGAGTTTTATATACAGCTAGTTTCATAACAGGGGTAGCAATTACACAGTGAAAAGGGGATCTAGGAAGACATTTTAATTATTCCTATACCAGTTTGCTTTTTAAATACTAAGTCATCGTCACATCTGAGTGGAGTGAAACCCAATGTAGGAAGAGCTGATTTTCACCCTATCTTTCAGATGAAGAAAACAAAGCTGTAAGAGACTAAGTCAAGGGGCAGCAGAGCCAGAGTTACAGCCCAACCAGTTTGCCCACTTTGTCCAGACCTCACTTCTACTATACTAAACTGTAATGATCAACATTCAAGTGACAACTAGAAAGGAGCTCAAAAATCCAAAAGTGTTTCCCTTATTAATTTGATAAAAACAACAACCCCCCCAAACAAAACAAACCCCCCACCCAATTTTCTGGAGCACACATTAAAAACAGATTCTCAGCTGGGCATGGTAGCACACACCTCTGACTCTAGCAATTTTTTTTTAAGATTTTATTATTTTATTTTAGTGAGTGTAGTGCCTGCATGTGTGTAAGTGTACCTGTGCCATGCAATACCCACGGAGTCAGAAGACAGTGTCAGATTCCCCTAGAACTGGAGTTACAGGCAGCTATTAGCTGCCATGTGGGCACTGGGACCCGAACCCAGGTCCTCTGCAAGAGTAGCCAGTGCTCCCAACTGCTGAGCCACCTCTCTAGCCCCCAACTCTAGCAATTTTGAAGGTGAAGCAGAAGGCTCATGGGTTCAAAGCCAGTCTAAAAAACCAAACTGGGCTGGGAAGATAGTAGAGAGCTTGCTGTCTAAGCACAAGAACCCAAGTTTCAGAATCCCTTGCACCTACATAAAAGATGGGCGCAGTGGGGCGTGCCTATAATGAAGTGCCGGCAAGGCAGAGACAGGAAGATTTTTATTGGCAAGGTCCAGTTTCAGTAAGATATCTTATCTCAGGAAATGTAGAAAATGATAGAGGAAATCGCCCAATGTCAACCTCTGGCTTCCATATATATACATGTGCTCAAGTGTGCTCACACACACAAAAATAAGCCAAATCAACAACAGATATCCAGACTTTACTGCAGACCCAGTGAATGTCAACCTCCAGAAAATGGGTGTATATTTTAAACTTGAGCCTTCAGGAGCTGAGTCTGGCAATTAGCGAAGCTTGGAAAATACTGTTCTAATACCTGTATGTCCAATTTAGAAGAAAAATGGCTATTCGAATTGATATCAAGTAAAAAATACAATCTGAATGCTTCCGTCCATTAGCTACATTTTAAGTGCTCAATAACCACATGTGTTAGTGGCTTTTATACTGGCCAGCACAGATGGACATGAAGAAAGTTCTACTGGACAGTGGGGATTAATTTTAGAGTAACCTTTCAACTACAATGAGCAACAACAACAACAAAAAATCAAAGCATCAGATGTTGTCCAATAGGGTCATGGAGCCAGACAGCATCAGAAGTACAACCCTACCACACTGCCCGTGTCCCTCCTACTGCGTCACTTCATCCTTTCTCAGTTAAGTGCTCAAGTGCAATTATTACTTTTTCACTTTTTCTTATGATTTCCCCAAAAGCCAGAAGAAAAACTATAAACTTATGGGGAAAGTATTTTTAATAAAAACTTATTAAAAAATAAGATCTTAAGCCAGGTGTGGTGGCGCATGTCTTTAGTTCCAGCACTCAGGAGGCAGACATGGGGGGATATCTGTGAGTTCAAGGTCAGCCTGGTCTACATAGCAAGTTCCAGGCCAGCTGGGGTTATAGAAGACCCTGTCTCAAAAAAAAAAAAAAAACCCAAAAACCAAAAAACAACTTGGCTGGGGATGTCACTCAGTTAATAGTATGATAGAGTACTTGCCTAGCATTTATGAAACCCTGGGTTTAATCCCTGTCACTGCATAAACTGGGCATAGTGAACCCACAGAGTTTTCCAGGCAAGTGTGGGATATATGAGACCCTGTCACAAAACAGAAACAAACAAACAAAAAAGTAAAACACTAAGAGTAAATGGACTTTAATAAAAAATTAAGCCATAAGCCAGACATGGTGATGCATGCCTTTAAGCCCAGCACTTGGGAAGCAGACGCAGGTGGATCTCTGTGAGTTCAAGGCCAGCCTGGTCTACATAGTGAGTTCCAGGACAGCTGGGGCTACAGAGAGACCCTGTCTCAAAAAAAAAAAAGAAAAAAGAAAAAAGAAAAAAAAAAAAGAAGCGCCATCTCAGACAGTTGGGTTTATTAAGACAATTATTGAGAATAAATCTAAGCTTGTAACTGTTTAAAATTGTTTCTGTCTTCATGTATTTGAAACTCCAAGACTACAGACAACACTGTCAATGAATTTTATGTGGAAGGTAAAATCTTTTTTTTAGTGAGACAAGGTCACACTATGTAGACCAAGCTACATGTCCTGCCTCTTAAGTGGTGGGATTGCAGGTACAAACTATTATGCCTGGCCTGGGTTAAATCTCATTTAGCAAACATTTCTTTTTAGTCTTTTTGAGACAGGTTGTCCCTTTAGTCCCAGCTGGCCTGGAACTCACTATGTAGACCAGGCCAACCTTGAACTCAGAGACACTCCCAGGGCCTCTGCCTCTGCCTCCTGAGTGCTGGGATTAAAGGTGTGGGCTACCATGCCTAGTACAGAGTTTAAAGATGAAAAAAATGAGAAACACAGAAGTATTTGAAACAGCGACTTCTCTAATTTTAGAATGTGGTCACTTAGATCATTTGAGCATTCTTGGCTTTTAGTAATTTAGTAGCTTAATAGAGATGCCATCAACATGCTGTTCTCATAAACTACAAGTTCACCTTAATTTGAACACTAAGTTTTAACACAAATTAAAATATCTCTCTTCATTTTCGTTTCCAAAATAATTAAGGGATGAGAAGGAATATTAGTATCTGAGAGGTCTTAGATACCAGGGTTCACATATAACCAGCCATAAAAAAATACAGTAATACCCTCTTTAAAAATAAAACCAGTTGTTCCTGTCTAGTATGTTTAGAATGCAAATGTTTCCTAAGTCAGTCAACTTATGTCATGACAGTTCATGTTTAAAGTTAGCAGGAAAACAACTTTGAATTCCATAGTGATTAAAGCTGCAAGACATGACTAAAGAGCTCTGTTAGGATTTTCACTTCTAGTATTCGATTCCATGTAAATATTGGTCATGGAAGTTTACATGAAGTTAAAAAAAATCTAATGGTTATAAACAATGGCTCACCATAAGACATTATGAACAGATATTTATTCAAGACAGCCTTCCCCATAATTTACAAAATATCCACAAGCCTTCAATATGGTATTCTACATAAATACAAGCTACTTGTTATTTTGGGGCGGGGGAGAAACACAGCTATTTTCTAAGCGCTTTTTGGTGTTGAAGTAAATAACTGAAAAATAACAGTTAAAGCACTCAAGAGCAAATCAACAGACTATTATGGGGTGAGGAGCAGGAAACAATGTGCTCTAACAGACTTAACAAGAGGTTAGGGGTTAAAGTAAAATTTATCCACTGTTTAAACCAGATGCATCACTTTTCTGTTATGTTTTGACTCTCATTTCACCATATTAGGAAGAGGACGACAGCAGGTGCCCCCAAGATTTTTATGCTAATGAAACTACTAGGGACAACACAGCTCACCAAATGAAGGACATCATTAGAAAAATAGTGAGCATCAATATTCATATTTATATTTGAAAGAGCGACAAATGATGGATTCTGGTGCACATCAATGTTAGGGAGATTAAAAATACTGAAAACTCAAAGAAAACATTAAAGTGGTGCATACATTTCAAGTCTCATATAAAATAGACTTGTAAAAAAAAAAAAAAAAGGAAGACCTGTCTGAGGCCAGGGAGATGGTTCAAAGGAAAAGGAACCTGTTGCTAACTCTGACAACCTGAGTTTGATTCCCTGGTTCTACAAGGTGGACTTCCTCAAGCTGTCTTCTGATCTCCACATTCAGGCTGTGGCCCCGAATAAATAAACGGAAAAAAAAAAGCATGTGTGGTGCAGGGCCTTCCCTTTTGGAGACGCGGGTTTGCAAAAAAAAAAAAAAAACGAGTCAAAATGAGGGAAGAGTTCCAGTCTTTTGTCTACCAGGTGTTGCCTCTCGGCTGCAATACTATTCCCACCGGGAAATTTTAGGCACTCTTAGGAAGAGATTCAGGCAGTAGGCAAATATACATTCTGACAGTACTAGGAGAGATGGTGTTAAAATTCCTAACTTAAAAAAAAAAAATCTAGCCCTCTTCAGTCAGCACATTGGAAACCCAGCTAAGCTTTCATTTGGCCATCACTATCTCCTAACTCTCCCTCCCCCTTTCCTCCACTTCCCTGCTGTTCTTTCCTGGCACACAAAATATAGGCCAATGAGCAGTGGGTGGGTGAGGAGGATGTGAGAAAAAAATTTGAGAAGTAAAAAAGGGAGCAACTTAACCAGGACATGAATGAGACTGACGGGTCTAATAAGGGCAGGCAAACAAGCAACAGACCACTGAAATACGGAAGGGGCTTTCCTGGGCGGCAGGGGGTGCTCAGGGTTTGTAGGGGTTTAAATAGAAGTCAGACTACCTACCACTTGTCAGTAGTTGGACAGGGGCGGCAACTTTGGGTGACTTCTAGTGTTTCTTCCGACTCTGCAAGGTTAGGATCGAACATAAGGTTGACAGAATCCCACTGCCTTGGAACCTTTCTGAGCCCTGGCCCTGGCCCAGGCTGTCCCACACCACTCCTACGGCTCCATCCTACACGTGCCCACCCCGCCCCCTTTCAGTATCACCACCTCCACGTGCAAAATGCCTCGCGGCACTGGCCTCACTCGGGTGGGCTCCTCCTGCGAAGCCCTGGACGATGTGTGCCCCTGCCTCTCCAGCGCCCAGAAAAGTGAGGACACACACTTCCCACCCTTGGCAGCTGAACAGGGAAAAAGTCTCCCATCTAGTCTTTCTCCTCAGCCAGAACCGGGTTTGGGGGTGGAGGGGAGCAGAGAACAACTTTCTTCTCTTTTTTTTTTTTTTAACTCTCCCAGTGAGTAGAGAGAACCCCAAGTCTGGGGTTAAGGGGGGAGGGGAACCCCTGAACGTTTAACGGCCGGTAGGGGGAGGGGAGCCCCGGAGGTGGAGGGGGCGTGGGATGCAGAAGCAGGCCTGGGAGCGGGGTCGGAGAAGTGCGGGGTCGCGGGGGCCGGGGACCTGGAGGCGTCCCCCCCACCTGGCACACAAAGCAGCTGCCGCGCTCGGCTCTCACCAGATCCTTTGTGTTTTCCATCAGGGCCTCATGGGTAGGGGCCGTCCGTGCTCCCCGAGCCCGCGGTGCCCCTCCCCCACGAGCTGGGGGGCAGGTGCCTCTCCCCTGGGCTGCAGCGATTACAGGGGGGGACCCCCGGCTGGGCCCGGACCGGCGGCAGCAGCGGCAGCCCCCGGATTTCCCCCCTTTAACTCGGGTGGCCCCAGGATATCAACAACATTAGCATAGCCCTCCCTCCCCAGCGCGCCTGCGCCGTGACCCGCGCCCCGATTGGCCCACTGGCCCACGTACCCTCCTCTCTCCCCTCCAGCGTGGGACCCTCGGCAGGAGCCGTACTCTAAGGACCGTACCAAGACGAAAGGACGATGAGGTAACGAGAGCTCGCGGCAGGTCGGGGCTCCGGAAGTCAGCAGGCAGCGAAGTTTCCCTCAGGCACCCTCATGGGTACTCTGGCTTCCTGAAGTTCCTTCCAATGTTGCCATGAGAAGTTGTGTTGGAGAAATTTTCCACTCCAGTCACGCCGCTTCCCCCTACACCCGGAAGATCGGCCCTCCCTGAGGAACTCCCACACGGGGAGGGGCCGGCTGGGGGCGTGGGATTGACGTAGCGCCCTAGTACCGGTCACGTGGCCCAAGGCTGCGCAGGCTCCTTCCGAATCCCCCGGGTCCGGCCGCTGCGCGGAGCGAGAAGCCCCGGGACATGCGCAGTAGAGCTCCACGTGAACGTCTGCGTTTCTGTTCAGACCCCACGATGCCGCC
Source organism: Rhizomys pruinosus (assembly GCA_009823505.1). Taxonomy (NCBI): domain Eukaryota; kingdom Metazoa; phylum Chordata; class Mammalia; order Rodentia; family Spalacidae; genus Rhizomys; species Rhizomys pruinosus. The sequence continues at coordinate 120,053 of VZQC01012422.1, forward strand.
GGAACGCAGGAGCCGAGCGAAACCCGACCGGAGAGCTGGCGCAGGGCCGGAGCGTAAGGCCGCGAAGAGGCTGGATCGGGGAGCCGGAGCCAGGAGCGGCAGAACGCCCGGAAAGGCCGCCCGTTCATCCCCACGGACACCGCCGGCCCAGCCGAGCGCAGCTGCCTGCGCGGTCAGCGCCGCGGCGGAGGAGAGCTGGCTCCGGCGGCGGAACCGCCTGGCGCTGGAGGACGACAAGCCGGCCGCCGAGCGCCGCCTGGAGGAGCTGGTGTTCGGCGACTTCGAGGACGACGAGGACGCGCTGCTGCGGCGGCTCCGGGGCGCGCGGGTGAGAGGCCTGCGCCCGGACCCGGCACTCGCTCCGGCGGGGCGCGCGGTGGGCGGCGAGGCTCCGGGGGCGGAGCCTGGCTGACCTGCGGCGGCGGGCGCTCAGGTGGGAGGGATCCCCGAACGCGGGCGCCGAGGGGCCTGCGAGCTCGGGAGGGCGGAGACGCTGCCTTTCTCCGCCCAGGGGCCGCCGCCGCCGCCGCGGTCGCCGCGCGCATCCAGCTCAGTCTGGCTAACTGGAGGCGAGCATCTTTCCCGGGTCCCGCTCGACTTTGCTGGAGCCTCGGGGCGGTCGTTGGCTCACCTGCGGCCCGCAGAATTCCGTTTCGTGCGCACCGGGTCCGAGCGGTGGCACACACCTAGTTTTTGAACATGATCGGTGTATTCGTCTTTTTCATACGTATTTGCCAGGCTTTGGATTTCAGATGCTCTACGTGGCAGTCGCAAACCATGAGTGATTGTAATTTTTGCACTGTTTACCACTAGTTTTAGTCTATATCTTTTTTTTGACCAAGGTAGAAGTTCCCAAGCGTTGTTCTAGAAATCGGAGGAATCAACAACCCCTTCCCTCTTGGAGCTTGTAGTGGTAGAAAAAGTATAAAGGGGCTGGAGAGATAGCCTAGCGGTTAAGAGCACCGACTGCTCTTGCAGAGGACCCGGGTTCGATCCCCAGCACCCACATGGCGGCTGAGAACCGTCTGTAATTCCAATTCCAGGAGAACTCCACTTCCAGGGGAATCCGAGACCCTCTTCTGACCTCCGCGGCATTGCACGACATGGGTGCACAGATCTACATGCAGACAGTACATTCATACACACAAAAATAAATAAAATTAAAAAAAGTTTTATAAAGAAGGCAAGATTAGTAAAATTGTATGTTATTGACAGCAGCTACTGGAGAGGCAAATTAAAACATTTGGGAAAAGAAAATAGATTTATGTGGTGGAGACCTGTGAAATTTTAGATAACGTGGCCAGAGAAAGCATTACTGAGAATTACTGTCAACATTTCCGAAGTTAATGCTGACCTAGCTGCCAATTGCCACAGCCTTCTGGCGATCCTTTAGGGGAGAAGCTGCAGCAGTCTAGTTTGGGAGGTAGAACAGTTACTGGAAAATAAAACTGCTGGAGTTATGTAGCCATGAAGAACCCTCAGTGTGAGGCAGGGTTTGTTGGGCTTTGAAAGAGCTCACTTAAACCAGCAGAAGTGCAGGTAAAACTCCCTTTGGACACTTGTCATGTGGAGTGTGGAAAGTCCAAGCTCATTTTCAAGGGGATTTTTTTTTTTTTTTTTTTGTGGCCTAGATTTAAATGTGATACTATGGTCTAAAATTTTAAGGTGGTGGAGACAGCACAGGGAAGGAGTATGAGACAGATTATGTCGCCTGCAGTTCTAGACCACCTTGGGTTCTGTATCTTTTGTTCTGATTCTGTCCACTTTTTCTATTTGTCCAGTGTCTTTTTCTTTCAGCGTGTTGACTCTCCTTGGCTGTTCTTTCTGCCTCACCTGTCTTACTAGGTTAGGTGGTTCTGATCTCTGATTTTGTCATTTTCTGCCTTTTCTTCCAGTATTTGCTATAGTAGCATTCTATCACGTTATTAAGTTAGCAGACTATAAAAACATGTAGTACAAGACCTGGGTGTCTGCCACCACAGGCTGAAAACTCAGTTGGTTCCAAGGTGGTTTGTGTTCTGCAGGGTCAACTCCACGGGAGCTCAGATGACTCAGAAGTAGAGAATGAAGCAAAGGACAGTTTTCCTCCTCAGAAGAAGCCTGTTTGGGTGGATGAAGATGATGAAGATGAGGAAATGTGAGTTGCCTAATTCCTTTCAGGGTCCCTCTGGACACTTTAAAAGTTAATTTGTAGATTTCACAAGTCACGATGTGTGTAATTCTAGGAAGGAATGAAGAACATTTGACAGCTCAGTAAAAAGATGGTTTATTATTCTCTTGGGGTGGGGACCACTATTGTGATGGCATGCGTATTTCTGTCTCTTTTTGTGCAGAAGAGACTAGCTGAGGGAACCCAGTGTTTGGAGTTTGAGCTCAGCTTGTCTCAAGTCATCAGTTCCAGACTACTGTTGGCAAATTTGGAATCCACCTCCTTTTATTTGTAAAGTGAGCATAATAATAGTAACCACCAGAACGCTATTTGGATAGAATAATGCACGTAGAATTTTTAGCATGGTGCCTGAAACTGAATAAAGAAGGCTTAAAAGAAAACTAGCATACTGTGTGTTTTCATAGATGAAAGTCTACTCTATATTTACTGTAATAGGTTTTCTTTTTTAAAAAAAATTCTTTGTTAAATTTTTGGTCTTTCATACAGAACAGTCGTAATCACCTTTATATCCCCTCCCCCATTGGCACTGCCCACTCCCCCTGGGATTCATACACTGTCATTTGTGTTAAGGCCTAGTGTGACCAGTTAGTGTTCCCTGATGTTGCTCAGTGCAAGTTCATCCATCAGGCTCTAGTTAGCCATCCAGAGTGCCTTGCCTGAAAATCGGTTCTTCCTCAGGCAACAGTAATCAGCTGCTGGTATTTCTTCAGCTGTGTCACATTTCCCCAGTTACATTTTGGGTTTTTGTCTGCTTGAGTTTTCATGGGTCTCGTGTATGCTGACACCGTTGCTGTAGGTTCATATGAATAGGGTCCCAGGAACTTGTAGGAGTTTATTTCCTTATGATCATGCACCTCCTCCCTTGCTCTTAAAATCTTTCTGCCCCTCTTCTGAAATGGTCCCTGAGCCCTGGGTGAGTCCTGCCTGTCCCAGGACCCACAATCTGCAGACTCCCAGACTCCACACTTTGACTGTTTGTGACCTTTTGAAGTTTTCCTGGCTCTCTGTTGCGTGAGGGAACATCATTAATGAGAGTTGAGAGATTTATTAGTTCTGTGTTGTGTGAGCCTTAGGTGTGGAGGTTGCATTGTAGATGTGTCATATAGGCTTGGGCAAGTTATAGTGTCTGTGTCACCAGTTGTGGTACTATGTAATAGTTTCCATCTGGTGCAAAAGAAGCTTCTTTGATGAGTTGTGACTGGGATACTTGACTGTAAACATAAGGAGACATATTTTTCATTTAGTAAGAAGTTATATTAGTCTATGGATGTTGACAGCCTTTGGTATTTCTCTAAGGTTTATGACCTCACTGCATTCATGTGTATTTGGCTGTGTTCACAGTACTTGCCACATGAGTTTCCTCCTGTTGAGTGGGCTTTAAGTCCAATTAGCCATTGTTTACCCCCAAGATAAAAGCACCACTGCTGCACCAGTGTCATATGCTGTGCAGGACATTGATGTGGATATTTGGTCTTAAAGCTGGTTACTTTTTCTCTATAAAAATAGGTAAGCATTTTCTTGCCCACTTTTTTTTCTTTTGGTCTTTTTTGAGACAGGGTCTCCCTGTAGCCCCAGCTGTCCTGGAACTCACTATGAAGAGCAGGCTGGCATTGAACTCACAGATAGCCGCCTGCCTCTGCATCCCGAGTGCTGGGATTAAAGGCATATGTCACCATGCCTGGCATTAAAGACAGCTTTTGGCCACCATGTCATGCTGGGAATCAAACCTTGTCCTCTGCAAGAACAGTCAGTGCTCTTAATCGCTGAGCCATCTCTGCAGCCCCTCTGAACAGTTTTAAATGGCTGTGTTGTAGTTCCTTGTATGAATTAAGCCATTATTTATTGAACAAATGGATTTTCCTAATTTTCCTTTTAATACTGAGATAAATGTCTATGAATAAATATTTTTACATTTATAATTCCTTAAAATTTCTTTGGAGGTATTATTTGATCAGAAAGTACCAATACTTTTAAGGCTATTGATAAATATTACCAGACTGTATATTGATTTAATCATGAGTGGTGGTTTCTTTTTTCCTCCTCAGACTTTCTTAGTTTGATGATAGGAAAAATACCTAAATTGTATTGAGGGAAAACTAATAGTTATAGGCGTTTCTTATATATGTGCATTCTCTATTATGTCTTTGTCTTTTAGTTACCCTATTGTCTCAAATTCCTTATATACTAAGTATTTTAGACTTCTGTATTTGTGCTAGGGATTAAACCCAAGGCCTGTACTCTATTTAGTACTGCTCTTATTGCTCTCTCCTCAAAACCTTTACATGCTATATTTCCTGCATCCCTTTTCCCAGCTTTCTGTGTATAGATATTTTCAAATTTTAGTCAAATCTTTGAATCTTAGTTGTTTTACTATTGTTTTTAACAGTAAAATGTCCTTTATCAGAGAGATGTAGTAATTTGCCTATAAACTATAGGTTGTATTTGAAGGTTTGCTTTTTGCATGTTTGACTCTTTGACTTCCTGGGATTATTTTGGAGAGTCACATGAAGTGTCTAGGTAACTAGTCAGGATGTGTTTTCTAATGCTAGCTTTCTAGAGGGGATCAGAGCCTTCAGAGGAGGATTGGAGAATATGCTATGAGATACTCCACATCTTACAATCTTGAACTATTACTGTTTTATGTTTTTTCAAAAATACTGAAGGCAGTACCAATTTATGATGGCTCTTTAAAATATGCTGTTTTGTGTTTTATAGGGTTGGCATGACAAACAATCGGTTTCGAAAAAATATGATGAAAAATACCAGCGAAAGTAAACTTTCAAAAGATAAGCTTCAGAAGAGACTTCAAGAGGAGTAAGTGTCCTTTATTCCTGTGATTTACCAAGAGGTGTATAGACAGCCATTTGTTTTTGTTTTTTCTTTGTCTTTAACTGTAACAGCTTCTTGGATAGTCCATGTGTATATTATGAAATAGGGGTTAATGCCTAGTGATGTCATGTAAGTGTTTGGTACAAACAAAATTGGGGGGGAGGGGGAAGACTTGGAATGATACTATTCAAATTCAGTCAATAACATTGGTAACCTTGTCATTCATTAGTCATTTCTTTTTTTTAATTTTTTTAATTTTTTTCTGTATGTGTATGAATGTACTGTCTGCATGCAAGTTTGTGCACCCATGTCGTGCAATGCCGCGGAGGTCAGAAGAGGGTGTCGGATTCCCCTGGAACTGGAGTTCTCCTGGAATTGGAGTTTCAGACGGTTCTCAGCCGCCATGTGGGTGCTGGGGATCGAACCTAGGTCCTCTGTAAGAGCAGTCGGCGCTCTTAACTGCTAGGCCATCTCTCCAGCCCCCATTAGTCATTTCTTTAGCAGAACCTTTTCCTCCCCTGAGACAGGCTCCAGTTTACCTTTCACCATTTTTTAAAAATATTATTTTTATGTGTGTGAGTGTATTGCCTGTGTGTATGTAAGTGCACCTATGTCATGCTGTGCCCACAGAGGTCAGAAGAGGGTGTTGGATCCCCTGGAACTTACAACTGGTTGTATGTTTGGGGTTGTATGTGTTTTCCCAGCCTGTTTGAGAAGCAGAGAATAATGACAACCCCTAAATTCCTCAGTGTGCATCACCATAAAATTATGCACAAAAAATTAATAGCCAACCAATGTTAATTTTTCTAGTTTCCAAGTCTTCCTCATATAATCCAGCATACTTAGCTTTCTTTTGTTTCCATAGTATTAATTTCTTTAAAAAAAAAAAAATTTTTTTTTTATGAGCTGGGCGTGGTGGTGCATGCCTTTAATCCTAGCACTTGGGAGTCAGAGGCTGGTGGATCTTTGTGAGTTTAAGACCAGCCTGGTCTACATAGTGAGTTCCAGAACAGCCGGAGCTACAGGGATGTGTGCGTGTGTGTATACACGTGCAGAACAGAGTATGGAGGTTAGAAGACAACTTACAGAAAGTCTTATTCTCTCCTTCCGCTACATGGTTTGTAGGGATTAAATTTAGATTGTCAGGCTTGGTGACAAATGCCCTTACTTGCTGATAGCTGGCCCAAAGAACTTGGTTTTATTTCTGAAACTGACTGGCTCTCATGTAGCCTAGGTAGATCTGGGCTGCTATGTTGCTGAGGAGGATCTTGAACTTTTGCTCTGCCTTCATCTCCCAAGTGATGGGATTACTGCTATATACCACTGCACCTGTTTTTTTTTTTTTTTTAATTAAAAATTTTTATTTTATTTTAAGTTGAACGTTAGAATACTACACCTGGTTTTATGTGGTGCTGGGTATTGAACTCAAGGCTCTATTGTTTTTATTTTATATGTATGAGTGTATTGCCTGCATGTATGTAAGTGCACCTGTGTTGTACAATGCCTGTGGATGTCAGAAGAAAGTCTTGGATCCCCTGGAACTGGGGTTACAGATGATTTTTTAGCCACCATGTGGGAGCTGGGAATTGAACCTGGGTCCTCTGAGAGCAGTTGTTGCTCTTAACCACTGAGCCATCTCTCCAGCCCATAGAGTTTTTTTTTTTAATGGTTCTAGAGATTGAATCTAAGCCCATGTTAAACATTATACTCCTGAATTACCCTCCCCCAACCCCAAACATACCCCAATCCCCTCCTAACTTTGTTTTGAGAGAGTGTTCCTAAGCTGACCAGGATGGCCTTGAATTTTCTCTAGTCCTAGAAGTCCTCAAAAACAAGATCAGCTTCCCTTAGCTGGCATTACAAGCCTATGTCACAGGTCTGAAAGAAGCTTGATGAAGTTTTGTATATTTTGGTCATTTGTTTTCAAACATGCTCCTTTCAGGCATGTTCTTTCATGTATCTCCAAACTTTGGTGTTGCTTTACACAGACAGCTCCTAGTCTCTAGGATGAAGTGAGGTCAGAAAATGGGATAGCCATGTAACTGAATAACACATGGATCTAGGTATACAGTATCCAGTGCTGATTTAGGTAGTTGTGAGTTTCCAGTACAGGGAGCTTGGGACTGTTTGAGTAAATAAAACTTGTTTTTAAAGATGGTAATTTTGAAAGCGATTCTATACATTTTCTGAAGGGTGCTATGTATTTTAAACAAGCTGGGTCTGTGAGCCTTCGGTAGTTACCACGTGTTTTTCCTTTTTTTCTCCTAGATTCCGGCATGCCATGGGAGGAGTGCCTGAATGGGCAGAGACTAAGAATAAGCGGAGAACATCTTCAGAGGGTGAGTGTTGGTGTCTCTAAGTTACTAAATAAGTTCTTTTCCCTGTTCTGTTTTTGTTAGACCTTTATTAGGCTCCTTAAAATACAGTGTTTTAAATAGCCCCACTTCCCTTCAAATTACTGGTTTTTAAAGCCTCAGTTCTTGATCGAAGAAGCCCTTTTTTGGTAGTGTGAGGCTTATTTAATACAGGTTGATTATTCTTACCTCGATATCTGAAATGCTTCAGAATCTTAACACTTGGAGCTTGTTAAGTCTGAAACTTGGGGCACCAATTTTGTCAAGCTGCAAATGGAAAATTCTACACTATAAAACTTTTATGCAAAGAATTACTAAAAAGTATTATAAAATTTGTCTTCAGTAGTATGTAAAGTTATGTATGAAATGAATTTTATGTTTAGTTTTGAATTATTTCTCAGATATTTATTTATATGCAAATACTCTGACGTCTGTACTCCAGAACTCTTGTGGTCCTAAGCATTCAGATAGGCGGTAGTTAACAGCCTGTTACTTACTGTAAAGAAGATAGAGAGCAGATGAATTTTGTTTCTTTCTCAGCAGAAGTATGTTGTTTATGGCATAGGATTAAGGAAAAATAAGTACTTGATTCAGTGCCCCCCTCTGAAGACACTGGCAGCTAATCTGTCAGCTCAAAAATGGGATGTATGTCAAATGGAGCACATGTCAGATCAAGCCCAGATGATGTCATAAGAACTCCAGGTTTTAAGATTGGCTTATGTTATTACTGTTTTCTGGCTTAGATCGTTTGAGTTCAGATATTATAAATAGAGATGACTTAGCTAAGATCTGATTTCTGTGTACAAAGATATACAAGTTAAAAATAGTATTTAAAATCCTTGAGCTCTTCTTCCACTTATGTAGGATCCTCATTCTTAGCATTCTTTTATAGTAGTCTCACCTGTAAGTAGCACTTGATTCTTTTGCCTGTATTTTATTGGGCAGAACTCAAGCTGAACCAACATTAACTCTAGGGAGGCCAGGAAGTCTGGCTTTGTGTATAGTAGGAAAAGGAACTTTTTATTTATTTATTTATTTATTTATTTATTTATTTATTTATTTATGTATGTATGTATGTGAATGTATTGTCTGCATGGAGGTTTGTGCACCTGTGTTGTGCAATGCCTCGGAGGTCAGAAGAGGGCGTCAGATTCCCCTGGAACTGGAGTTCTCCTGGAATTGGAGTTACAGATGGTTCTCAGCCGCCATGTGGGTGCTGGGGATCGAACCTGGATCTTCTGCAAGAGCAGTCGGTGCTCTTAACTGCTAGGCTATCTCTCCAGCCCTGGAACTTTTTTTTTTTAATTTTTATTTATTTCTGTATGCGTATGAATGTACTGTCTGCATGCAAGTTTGTGTACTAGTGTCGTGCAATGCCGCGGAGGTCAGAAGAGGGTGTCGGACTCCCCTGGAACTGGAGTTCTCCTGGAATTGGAGTTTCAGACGGTTCTCGGCCGCCATGTGGGTGCTGGGGATTGAACCCGGATCCTCTGTAAGAGCGGTAGGTGCTCCTAACCGCTAGGCCATCTCTCCAGCCCCGGGAAAGGAACTTTTTAAGCCAGCAACTCATCTGTTTCCATGTAGGAGAGACTGGTCTATACATTGTTACAGAGGAGAGAAGTTAAAATTTAGAGTGACTTGCACAAGGTATACTTAGTTGACTGAGTGGTTATAAGAGCCCATTTTCATAATTCTTTCCAACATGGTAACTATAAATAATTGAGTTTCTTTGAAAGAGAACTCCTTTTCTTTTCTTTTTTTTTTTTGTCTTTTCGAGACAGGGTCTCCCTGTAGCCCCAGCTGTCCTGGAACTCACTCTGTAGACTAGGCTGGCCTTGAACTCACAAAGATCCGCCTGCCTCTGCCTCCCAAGTGCTGGGATTAAAGGCGTGTGCCACCACGCCCGGCGAAAGAGAACTCCTTTTAAATAACCAGGAAACTCATATCACAGAGCTCCAAGAATTAATAGGAGTTCCTAATATTTTAAATCATTTTATCATTGCTGTCTTTTTTTTTTTTTTTAAGATTTTTTAAAAATTTTATTTATTTTTGTATGTGTATGAACGTACTGTCTGCATGTAGGTTTGTGCACCCATGTCCTGCAATGCCGCGGAGGTCAGAAGAGGGTGTCGGATTCCCCTGGAACTGGAGTTCTCCTAGAATTGGAGTTACAGATGGTTCTTAGTTGCCATGTGGGTACTGGGGATCGAACCAGGGTTCTCTGCAAGAGCAGTCGGTGCTCTTAACCACTAGGCTATCTCTCCAGCTCCCCCTATCATTGCTTAGTGTTTTAATTTAATCTGTCTCCCACCCACACCATTGCAATCATTCTAGCTGGCTTTTACATTCTGCCTGGGCTTCATAGAGTTTTTTTTTTTTTAACTTTTTTTAGAAAATTATTCATATGTCTATGAGTGTATTGCCTGCATATATGCAAGTGCACCCATGTTGTACAGTGCCTGAGGAGGTCAGAAGAGGATCTTGGATCCCCTGGAATGGAGTTATGGATGGTTGTAAGCTGCCATGTTGGTGTTGGTAATGGAACCTTGGTTCTCTGAAGAACAGCCAGAGTGCTTTTACCTGCTAAGCCATCTCTCTAGCCACTCCCTCCTCTTAAATAGTTTAATTTTTATAGAGCTTTCGAATTTGGTATGATGCTTCTTTTTTTGGTCTTTTTTGAGACAGGGTCTCCCAGTAGCCTCAGCTGGCTTGGAACTCACTATGTAGACGAAGATGGCCTTGAATGCACAGAGATCCGCCTGCCTCCACCTAGATTAAAGGCGAGAGCCACCCAGCCTGGTGCATGATGTCTTTTTTTAATGGTGTACCCCTTTAATCCTAGCACTGGGGAGGCTAGGATTAAAAAAAATATACATTGGGGATAAATTTCCTTTTCAATTAGAATTTTTTTTTTCTTTTTTATTAATTGAACCTTTTGTGATTTTCATAGAGTATATTTGGTGGTATTTTGATACCTTCTTTTTGGGGGGGTGGTAGGCAGAAAGCAATGAAACAAACACTTTATTTGGATTGTGGTGAGTAATGTTTTATACTATGGTCACAAGTATATCCATATACATAAATGTATCAAAACCAAGAAGTGTAGGACAAATATAAGCACTAACAAATATGGGAAAAATGGTTCAGTGTTTTAGTCCTCTCATTGTCATAGGGAAATATATGAATATTCTCATGAATTGATGGGGATTTTAAGAATCTAACAATAATTGCCATAAATGCTAAAAAAAAGCTGGAGACTGAGTCCTTCTAAAAAGTGGGACTGGTAGAAAGGAGGGCATGGAAAAAGAACACTTATTTTACTTGACCCTTCTGTACTCAGAAATTTTAATCATATATATATATATTTAAAACAATAGAGTTCTTATTTCATTTTAACCTTCCTGAAAACTGCTGTTAAAATATTGTCTTCAAGTAATAACAGAAAATTAATATCTCATTTTGAATTTAAGCAATCTTTTTTTATTTTTATTTTTTTATTGATGCTTTGTGTATTTCATACATCATTTTCCAGTTCAGTTCAGGCATATTTCCCTTTCCCTTCCCCCCACCCCATCCCACCCCATCCCAGATCATGCATTCTGCCGTAACTGTCCTGCATCTTTCTCTCTTTCTAGGTCCTTTTTTCATTTCTCCTTAGCAATAAGTTTTGATACCACTTCTTATGAGTCCAACAGCCAATTCTCTTCATCTGTTCAATCTAACCATAATCTTGCCCGCAAGGCAGTTTAGTGCCCAAAGACCATACACCCGCCCACCCGACGGTGTCCCCACCATCCAGTCGGGGGTTGGAGGGAGGTGGGATATTAAAGCACCACAATGTGACCCACATAAGCAGCCACCTAAGTCTTCGACTAGGGTAGACTCTTGTTTGAGTCTTTCAAAAAACATTTCATCCAAAGCAAAAAAACATCTTAAATAACGTTTCGTGTCTGCGCCTACACCAGCACCCTCATAATCGAGCCAAATTAAAGTTACTTTTAAAATCTCACAATATTATGACAACTGGGCGTACCGAAGAAAGGGCATATGTATGTCAATCAAGTTGATCAAATAGAAGGTGTCCAGCGACGGTTATAGCCTGTAGTTATCCAGCCTATCACCCCAAATCCAGCCGTTGCTTACATTCTACACCACCCCCTCTTCTGCAGGATTGTTGCCTAGACTTTAGTGCGAATAGTGCGGCCACAGGTTTGACCTGGATGAGAAGCAAAACCAGTCAACTTCTTCTGCCCCCTTCTTGTGAGCTGAATTTGTCCTTGGTACTTCTCTCTGGTTGATTCCTCTGGGCACTGTCTTCCTTTCATGGTTGCTATGAACAGTTTGTCCATGGAAGCTAACCTGTCTCGAGTGCCCATGACTAATGAGGCAGAGCACCAGCAATGTGGAGACACTTAATCAAATAAAGGATTAAAAACAGTACTTCTATTAAAGTTTATGGTAGGTTACTTTGGTATAAACACAATGTTTGGATCGGGTATTGTTAACCTCCGGATGAATTAATTTTTAGCTTCTGATTGAATCATCGTATAGGTCTATCACTGGGTCAATATAATCTAATACCATAGAGGTTTGTAGAGTCTGAGTTTTCTTGTGGCATACAAGAGCGCTTGCCGCGCCAGTGTCCCTCCAAGGAGAGAGCCAAATAGCCAATTAGATTTGGGGATCATCAGACAGGCAATATGTGGTGCTTGCCGTCTGCTATGCATCGTAGCATTTCGCAAAGGCAGGTCCGCATGGTTCGCTAGGCCTCCCGGAGTCGCCTGACAAACAGCGAGGAGTTTTTGCTTGGGGGGACCAAGGAGACCATATTTGCTATTATTGGTTTTATGTGGACCTCTTAGGGTAGGCTCAACTCTCTTGGTATGATCCAGAGGCACTCCCTTGTATCTTGTACACTTGCATATGTCGAGACTCTAGGAATAACTACCACGCGAAAGTAACAGCATCCCAGGAATAAAAAAACGTACAAGAAAACTAATCCGAACAAGACAGAGTGCACACATTATCACCAACTATTCCTTCTGCGACATATCCCAGTTTAGAGGTGCAAGATAGTAATATAGCCTCTTCCTTAAAACGCCCGCTTATTTTTGGGACGCCTTGGATTACATAGTTATGCATGAGGCTCCTTTCCTTTCTTTTTCCGCCGTGTCTAACATCCCACTACTTCTCTTCTTTTGGACCTTCTTTTCTTCTTCCTGTTCCCAATTATATCCTTTGTTTTTATTCCGTTCATGTTCCTTCCTGTTACATATTAATTCCTATATTTTGCTTCAGTTACGTTCCTATAGCCTTCTTAAGGAGACTTTGTATTGTATTTGGTTCTGATTAGAGAATAATTCTTTTCACTGTTCCTACGTCTATTAGTCAATTAAAGAAGCGCAGTTTGGGACTGGAGAGATAGCCTAGCGTGTGTGAAGCACTGCCTGCTCTTGTTTTTTATCTAACGAGGCCTGAACCTGGTGTCGATCCTCCAGCCACCCCACATCGCGCGGCTCGAGACCTCGATACTTGTAACTCAATTCCAGGATTGTGAGTAGTAAACTCCAAGGTCCTATGCAGGGAATTTAGTGCCTTCTTCTGACTTCCGCGCATTGCATGACACGGGTGCACAGACCATGACTGCAGACACTATCATTCAACACTATTTAAAATAAATAATATAATAAATTAAAAAAAAAAGGCCGTTTTACCAGTCTTCTTATAAGAGATTACCTTCTATAATAGTTGTTCTCCAATTTACAGTTGAGAATGACCTCATCATCATTTGTCATCATATTTCTCCTTTTCTATGGAGGGTTTGATCCCCCTTCTTTATCCCCACATACCTTACTTGCCCCCCTATTCAATTTTAATTTGTATATTATTAATTGTGTGGCGTGGTGTGCGTGTGATATTTTATACTATATTGTTCCCTCTTTGTTGTGTGGTGCATAATAAGATATATATATATATGTGACCTATAGAGTCTGATTTGTTTTCATTTAAAAAATTTTTTAACTTATTTTTATTTACTTTAAAAAGTTTTTATGTGTATGAGTGTACTGTCTGCATGTAGGTTGGTGCACCCGAGTCATGCAATGCCTCGGAGGTCAGAAGAGGGTGTCAGATTCCCCTGGAACTGGAGTTAAAGATGGTTCTTAGCCACCATGTGGGTTCTGGGAATCGAACTCAGGTCCTCTGCGAGAGCAGTCTGGTGCTCTTAACCACTGAGCCATCTCTCCAGCCCCTGATTTGTGTTTTCAAATGTCCTTTAGTATTGGTCCATCCACTGGAGGCTGGGTTAACCTACCAAGTCTCAAGCTTGAAAGACTGTCTCTGCCCCTCCCAGCAACATCTTTTGCCACAGTTTCCCAGTTGGAGCTTCTAACCCACTTCATGTCCATGCTGGGACTTTTTCTGGTTTGAGTTTGCACAAGACCTAGGTCTTTGGGTTTTTTTGAGAAGTGTCATCTAATAGCCTAGGCCGGCCCTGAACTCTTAATCCCTACCAGTTGTGAGCAGGCTGGAGAGATGGCCCAGTGATCACCAGTGCTACTGCTCTTGCAGAGGATATCTGTTTGGTTCTTAGCACCTATGTTAGATGACTCACATTGCCTATAACTTCAGCTCAGCGTACCTTCAGCTCAATACCCTTTCCTGACCTCTGTGGGCACCCGAACATGTGTGCACATACACATAAACAAATAAAAAGCAAAATAAAATTTGTATTTCCTAGATCTGTGGGGATTGTTTGGTTTTCATTTTGTTTTTCAATCAGATTAGCTTTTTATCAATGTTGGCCTGCTTTAATTTCATGGAGTGTTAGCCCTTTTATAGGAAAAATATTAGGGATTAATTAGATTTAGGATAATGGTTTGTATGTTTATTTCTGAGTAGTTAGCTGGGGAGAGTACCAGTCATCCCACAGCCTTTATTCCAGTGAGGAATTAGGAAGATTCAGAGCTGGGTTTCAATTCTTAGAATTTATTATAACTTAATTTATCCTCAGTCCTTTGTGTAGCCTTGATCAAAAGCTCTCTGGTGGTTCATGAGAGTCTTTCAAGAAACTTCGAGGTGTTGCAGTGTTAGTTCTTTCCTTCCTTGTCCTATGAGTAATTTTAAAAGTCTGCTCAGCTTCTCAGCTGCTCCCCAGCAGAATCATCAGTTCTCTCTAGGGGCAAAGAAACCCTGTTACCTCTCTTTGAGGTTCTTTTTTAATTAAATGAAATTTTTATTTGGTGCGAGGTGTATTTTTATTTGGTGCCTCTGGGAGTCAGTTCTCTCTTTCCACCATGTTTGTGGGTCCTGGGTATGAAACTCCGGTTGTTAGGTTTTGTGGCAAGTGCCTTTATCTGCTTAGCCATCTTGCCATTTGTGCCGGACAGCTTTAGTGTCAACTTGACACACCTGGGTTGAGGGAGCCTCAGTAGGGGAATTGGCTCCATTGGAGTGGCCTATGGCTATGTCTGTGGAGTATTTTCTTGATTGTTGAGTGATGTCAGAGGGCCCAGCCTACTGTGGGTGGTGCCCACCCCTGGGCAGGTTTCTTATACAGTACAGGTGGTTCTGTACTGTATAAGAAAGCAGGCCAAGGCTGAGCATGGGGCAGGGGAATAAGCCAGTAAGAAGCATTCCTTCATGGCCTCTGCTTCAGCTTCTGCCTCCAGGTTCCTGCCCTGAGTTCCTATCTTGTAACCTGGGAAGTGTAAGACGAATAAACCCTTTCCTCCCCAAGTTAGTATTGGTTAGTAATTTGTTACAGCAGTGGAAAAGGGAACTAGAACACCATTCTTCCTTGAGATTCTTATACACAGTTGGTGAACCTGATCTTTCTTTTTTCATGTGTGGTGTTAAGCTGCATCTGCTGTTTATTCTGTTGCTAATTTTGCTGTAGTTATGAGTTGCTCTTTTTAAATGGAATGCTGGCTTTAAATTTTATCTCACTTCATCTTTAGTAACCATCTGTATGTGTTCATCTGATTCCAGTCAAGCTTTGATTTTAACTATATATATAAAGTGCTGTGTCATCTTTTTCTTGCCTTTAATTGTGTTTTGCTTTTACCAGTTACAGCTTTCAAAAAATGATGGAGGTTGGGAGGCTAGGATGGGAATTTACTTTGGAAATAGAGATATGTGGGTTGATAAAGGGCTTTCTCATTGATTCTAAAGATTAGCCTTTGTGGGTTTATTTGACTCAGATGAAAGTGAAGAGGATGAAGATGATTTATTGCAAAGGACTGGGAATTTCATATCCACATCCACTTCTCTTCCACGAGGAATCTTGAAGGTGAGAGTTGGTGAAGTTGGACCTATCCAGTTACTGACTTATGAAATGCTTCCGAGGTGCACATGTGGATTCCTCATATGTGTGAGATTAGTGTTTTTGCTGTTATTTTGCTTTAATAAATATTTGTTAAGGTTTCTTCCCCTTTGCAAAAATGATCAAGAGGTATTTATGCCTCTTGTATATCTCGGGATCCCGTTTGATTTTCATTCCCGTCAGTAGCAGTCTCTTTCTGACTGCTGCCATCTCAGCTGATCTACTTCAGTGACTCTGTGACTGGCTTCTCCTTGTTTATGTCCTCCTATAAATTTAATAGATGTAACCAGAAGGAACTTTTAGAAATAAAGTGTCAGTTTATGCCCCTTTTCCTTGCTTTTTGAAACTTCTGAATTTCATCATAGTCTACACTGCCTTTCATGATCTGACTTGTACTCATCCTCAGCTTTCTGTCTTTCTTTCGGACTTCCTTAGTTCCTGCTTAGAGTTACATGGACCCTTCCCTCCCTCCCTCTGTCTCCGTCCGTCTCCGTCCGTCTCCGTCCGTCTCCGTCCGTCTCCGTCCGTCTCCGTCCGTCTCCGTCCGTCTCCGTCCGTCTCTCTCCCTCCCTCCCTCCCTCCCTCCCTCCCTCCCTCCCTCCCTCCCTCCCTTCCTTCCTTCCTTCCTTCCTTCCTTCCGTCTTTTTGAGACAGGGTCTCCCTGCAGCCCCAACTGTCCTGGAACTCTGTATGTAAACTAGGCTGGCCTTGAACTCATAGAGATCTGCCTGCCTCTGCCTCCTAAGTGCACCACCATGCCCAGTGGGCTCTTTTGTTTCTTACGTACATTGGGTCTTTTCTTGCCTTGGAACCTTTGACCTTGCTCTTTTGTTCTGTCTCTTCCTCAGGCATTGCTAAGTGGTAGTTGCATCTTATTTTTCTTCCTAAATGGCACTTTAGAAAGGACTTTACTGTGCCCTTTTTACTTTCCCTATATCTAGTATGTTAATTGTAGTAATCAGTTTCTTCCCTAGCACAGTGCCACTTAAATATATGTCAAATTAACATACCTGTTTATGTCATAAACATTTTTCTTATTATAAAATGATGTGTTTGTATAGATACAGCCATGGGAGTATTATGGTAAATTACAAGTAGGTGAGTGACTTCTCCCCCTCAAGCCATTCAGCTTCTTGGGCCTGAATTTTACCTCCACCTAAAATACAATTCAGTGATGGTGCATACCTTTAATCCCAGAATCTGTAGGTAGAGGTAGGTGGATCTCTTCCAGGCTAGCCTGGGAACCTAGCTTAAGAAAAAAGAAGAAATCAGGACTGGTGATCATTGGATAAAGGTACTTACTGTGTAATCCTTGTGATCTGAATTTCCTCCTTAGAACTTATGTAAAGGATGAAGGAGTAAATTGGCTCCACACAGTTGTCCTCTGACCTCCACATGTGTGCTGTGGCATATATGCAAATCTCATGCAGAAACACACAATAAATAAAAAGTGATAGATAAAGCTGCATTAAAAAATGTAGTTCAGGCCTGGAGAGATTAGCCTTAGTGGTTAAAAGCACCTACTTCTCTTGCAGAGGAACCCGGGTTCGAATCCCCAGCACAATGCGGCTAAGAAACCTTCTCTAACTCCAATCCCAGGAGAACTCCAGTTCCAGGGGAATCCGACACTCTCTTTCTGGACCTTCCGCGGCATTGCATGACACGGGTGCACAAACCTACATGCAGGACAGTACATTCATTACACATACAAAAATAAAATTTAAAAATTAAAAAAAAAAATGTTTAGTTCAGGGGCTGGAGAGATTGCTTAGTGGTTAAGAGCACTGGCTGCTCTTGCAGAGGACCTGGGTTTGATTCCCAGCACCCACATGGCAGCTAACAACCATCTGTGACCCAGTTAATTATTCTTTTGGTCTTTTTTTGAGTCAGGGTCTCCCCTGTAGATCCAGCTGGCCTGGAATTCACTTTATAGACCATGCTGGCCTTGAACTCACAGAGACCTACCTGCCTCTGCCTCCCTAGTGCTGGGATTAAAGGCATGCACCACTGCACTTGGCCTTTTTTGATTTATTTTTAATTTATGTATATGAGTTGTTTTGCCTGCATGTAAGTTATAGTTTCTCAGGAACAGCCTGGGTTCTGGGCGGGTACGAGGGGGGCGAGGACCCGGGGTGGGGGGGGCGGGTGGCGAAGGGGAGGAAGGCAGGGCGGAGAGAGGAAGAGAAAGAAAGAGGAGAAGGAAAGGAGAAGGAGAGAGGGGGGGAGAGGCGGAGGAGGGGGAAAGGGGAGGGGTGGGGCGAGGCGGGTGGGGTGGGGGGGGGGTGGGGCGAGGGGGAGGCGGAGAGGGGAGGAGGTCGAAGAGAAGGGGGTGAGGGGTGGGCGGTGGGTGCGGGGGGGCGGGGTGGGCCCATTTTGTGCAGTGCCTATTGAGGATGTCAGATCCTCTGGAACTGGAGTTACAGATGGTTGGTAGCCATAGTGTGGGTTCTAGGAACTAAGCTCAGGTCCTCGGCAAGAGCAGCCTGTGTTCTTAACCACTGAGGCATCTCTCCAGCCCCCTAAATGAAGTTTTATTGTAGGGGGAATCCTGTTAAAAGCAAAAGAAATAGGTGAAAGGAGTCCAAGTGATACATGAAATCTCATTCTTTTTAACCAGTAGCCATGCGTCCTAAGGAGGATGTAGTAGACCTGATGGATTATAGAACTGTGGGGTCGACTACATAGCGCCTGTTATACTTAGGTCAAAAATTATAGCTTAAAATTTTCCCAGAAGTGCAAGTCGTGTCCCCCCCCCCCCCCCGGTCTTTTTGAGACTGGGTCTCCCTGTAGCTCTGGCTGTCCTGGAACTCACTCTGTAGACCGGGCTGGCTTTGAACTCAGATCCACCCTGCCTCCCAAAGCTCTAGGATTAAAGGCGAGAGCCACCACACCCGGCTACAATTGCAAGTTTCTTAACTCAAATAGATAATATCTTTGGGAGGTGATTGTATGCTAGTACTCAAAAATGTTTAGTAAATTTAGGTTTTACATGTCAAAAGGTGTATTAGACCTTTCATTACTATCACAAAATACCTGACAGAACAACTTAAAAGGAGGGAAGGTTTATTTTGGTTCACAGTTTGAGGTGCTTCAGTCTGTAGTGTGCTGGCTCATTTGTTTCTGGACTGTGATGAGACAGAATCATGATGGAGGTGGGTATAGAGGAGTAAAGTTGGTTACCTCAGAGTGGACAGGAAGCAGAGAGATACAAGAATGCATCAGGGCAAAACATACTCTTAGGTACATGCCTCAGTGACCTGCTTCCCCCAGTTAGACCCCACCTGGAAAGTTTCCAGCCCCTTCCAAAATAACACTACCTGCATCATTGGAATTTAGTTTTCAACCCATGAGCCTGTGGAGGACATTTCATAATCAGACCATAATGAAAGGACTTCAGTGACTTGATCCCTTCATTTCAGAGTTAATAAAGATGGGTTCTTGTGTAGTAAAGTGACTTGTTTAGTTGGTACCAGAGCTGTGGTCTTTTGGTTACTGCTCTACTACTACTCCATCATAAACCATGTTTTTTCCTTCTTTCTCTATGTAGTGTTAGCCCATTTGTATTGGTCAAATTCCAGCTTTATGTTTCCATAGATGAAGAACTGCCAGCATGCTAATGCTGAACGGCCTACTGCTGCTCGGATCTCATCAGTGCAGTTCCATCCTGGTGCACAGGTGGTGATGGTTGCTGGGTTAGATAATGCCATCTCATTGTTTCAGGTATGCATATTTAAATAAAGTCTTGTAGTGAAAAGTGTGTACTCCTAGAATTCAGGGCCTGTGGAAATAACTAAAAGAAACATTTTTTTACTTTCTTATAGGTTGATGGCAAAACAAATCCTAAAATCCAGAGCATCTATTTGGAGAAATTTCCAATCTTTAAGGCTTGTTTTAGTGCTAATGGAGACGAGGTTTTAGCCACGAGCATGCATAGCAAGGTCCTTTATGTCTATGATATGCTAGCTGGAAAGTTAATTCCCGTACATCAAGTGAGAGGTAAGACTGCTGCTGGACACACAGCTTACCATCCTCATTGTGGGACACTCACCCCCCAATCCTAAGCTGAATTTATCCCCCCTACCGTTTTTTTTTCTTTTTGTCTTTTCCAGACAGGGTCTCCCTGTAGCTCTAGCTGTCCTGGAACTCACTATGTAGACCAGGCTGGCCTTGAACTCAAAGATCCAACTGTTGGGATTAAAGGGGTGTGCCGCCACCTCCAGCCCTATTTACTACTATTTCTAACTTTTTCACCTCAGAGGATTACAAATTTTTTTCTTTTTTTGTCTTTTCCAGACAGGGTCTCTGTAGCCCCAGCTGTCCTGGAACTCACTCTGTAGACCAGGCTGGCCTTGAACTCAACAAAGATCAGCCTGCCTCTGCCTTCCTGTGCACCACGCTAGGCTCAAAAAAATTTTTTTTAGGGCAGGAAGTTAAATGAGAAGAATAGCTCCCTCCAGCAGAGGGGGTTCTGAAAATGGGGTGCCTCTCCCCTGTTTTTCTTCCCTCAGAGAATTCTTTCTCTTTTTGGTCTTCGATGGTTGGTTTGTTCGGTTTTTGTTTTTGGTCTTTTTAAGACATAGTCTCTCTGTAGCCCCAACTGCCCTGGAACTTGATACATAGACCAGGTTGGCCAAGGACTCAAAAGAGATCTTTTTCCCTTTGCCTCCTGAGTGCTAGTGATTAAAGGGATGCACCAAAATGCCCAGATTCCCCAGATAATTCTTTTTATCTTTTTGTATGTGTATGAATGTACTGTCTGCATGTAGGTTTGTGCACCTGTGTCGTGCAATACCACGGAGGTCAGAAGGAGGTGTGGGATTCCCCTGGAACTGGAGTTAAAGACAGTTCTCAGCCACCATGTGGGTGCTGGGGATCGAACCCGGGTCCTTTGCTAGAGCAGTGGGCACTCTTAACTGCTAGGCCATCTCTCCAGCCCTGCCCAGAGAATTCTTAAAAGCAAGAGTTATTTTGTTAATAGTATTTGAAGACTGTCTTATATTGAGGGAATATGCTTCGATGAAGACAGTGGACAGTGAATTGAGTTTTTAATTGCACACTTACAGTAAGCTTGTAATTTTCCAAGTATATATAACCTCCTAGACAAAGAAGCAGTTGCTGATATTTGGCTTTTTTTTTTTTTTTTTTTTTTTTTTTTTTTGGTCATTTTTGAGACAGGGTCTCCATGTAGCCCCAGCTGGCCTGTAGACAGGCTAGCCTTGAACTTACAGAGATCCCCCTGCGTCTGCCTCCCGAATGCTAGGATTAAAGATGTGCGGCACCATGTTTGGCTTGGCTTTGTTTTTTACCTCTCCCCCTTTACACTCTTTTCTTCCTCCTCCATTTCTCCCTTTCACTTATTTAGTTTGCAGGACCAAAGCCAGGGCCTTGTACTTGCTAGGTTAGTTTTCTGTTACTGAGCACCTTGCTGATGATTTTGCCTTTAATGTTACAATTGAGGTGTCAAAACAGCAGGAGCTAGGGATGTAGAACTGGGTTCTACTTTCTTGGACACATTGTTTAACTTTTCTTTGAAGCATTTGGATACTCCAATTCTAATGTTTACTGTACATTTTGATTTATACTTGAAATCACTGTTTTTGGAAGTACCTATGTAACACATTTTAAAGAATGAACTATGTAAAAAAAAGACCATTAGGTGAAGATTTATTTAGCCTCTTCTGTATCCATTTTTTCTTGGTACTACACTGCTATTGCTACCTCAACATACAGATGACACTCATTCCTTTGGGAAACCAAAACCATTGTAATGGTGTTGGATGGGTTAGCATACATCTTGGGAGGTAGGTTGGCACAGGCCATAACTTACTGGCAGTCTTCCTGCTAACCCTGCATGTGTGGGGCTGTAAAAGGACAAGAGTAACTCTCTACAGCCATAGTACTGTTGGTGGATGACAGTGAATAAGACCAACTTTAAGAGACAATTATATCTATTTTCCATGTTCCTAGTCTTTTCTTTCCTGTGATTCCTGATAATGTTAATGATCCTTTTCATGTCAATTCTTTGTTTATCTAATTGATATTGGTGAGCAATTCTATAACCTGTCAAAGTTACTGTTGATTAGAGATAGTCTGCAAGGTGCCATAACCAGCACGTCCCTGTAATAGAAGCTTTCCCCTCCCATCCCTTTTTTTTTTTTTTTTTTTGTCTTTTCACAACAGGTCTCCCATGCAGCCCCAGCTTCCTGGAACTGTCTAGTAAGACCAGCGCGGCCCGAACTCACTAGAGATCCCCCTGCCTTTGTCTCCTAAGTGCTGGGATTAAAGCAGGCACCACAACCTGTCCCCTTCACATTTTTTATAAAGTCATTTTTGCTGGGCATGGTGGGTGCATGCTTTAATCCCAGCATTTGGGGGCAGAGGCAAGGGTGAGCTCTGGAGTTTCAAGTCCAGCCTGGTCTAATATAGTGAGTTCCAGGCCCTGTGCGAGGAAGACCCTGTCTCAAAAGAAAAAAAAAAAAAAAAAAAGACAAAGAAATAGTCCTTTTGGTCTGGTCTGATCAGTACTTGCACTTAAAAGCTTGTCTTTGACCAAATAGTGTGTTAACATGGTACAAAAAACTCCAGTATGCAATTTGAGGCAAGACTAACACTTGATCAGGACCCAAGGTCATCCTTGGCTACATATTCAGTTAAAGGCCATCCTGGGGTTAAAAAACAAAACAAAAAACCCCACCCTACCCCTAGTTTTAGGTATGTACAGTTGAATGGGTAGTGAAAAGTTTGTGCCTTCTCTCTAGCCTCCTTTCCTTCAGTCAGCCGACTATACAGTTTTGGATTTTTTTGGGGGGGGTGTCTTTTTGAGGCAGGGTCTCTCTGTAGTCCCAGTTGGCCTGGAACTCAAAGAGATCTACTTGCCTCCCAAATGCTGGGATTAAAGGCGTGTGCCACCACACCCAGGCCTACTATACCCAATTTTATGTGTCCTTTCTGTTAGGCCACTTTGTAATGAGTAACTTGGCCTTTAGCATTCTGGTAATAGAATCAAGTGTGAAGGGACTTGTCCCTTTAAATGAGTAAATTGAGTCTCAGTTATATGTATTCCACCTTGAGAATCCAGTCAGTTTTCAAAAACACTTAAAAGTTGTGAATTTCTTTGTACTTCTGGTTAAATTGCAAAGTTATATACAGTGGATTATCCTCATATTCAAGTGGGCATCCCAATGGTTTGGCCATTTCTAACAGCAATTTATTTTTTCACGAATTATAACAACACATAATTATCCTTTCAATTAATTGGAGGTATGACTGATTGTATCTGGAAAATTAGTTGATGTGTTTAGACAGTTAAACTGCAGTTGAACTAATGAATGCTAACCAGGATCAAGTTGGCCAAGAACTTTGTGGTGACCTTGTGTTTGGATCTTTTTGGTGTTAAATGCAGTCAGATTTATTCAGAATCTAGGTTTTGCTTAATTTGTAGCTTGTAGACATTTTAAAAAATAGGTGAGAAAACTTGTTAAAAAAAAAAAAAAAAAAGCCGGGCATGGTGGTGCACACCTTTTAATCCTAGCACTTGGGAGGCCGAGGCAGGCGGATCTCAGTGAGAGAGGGAGACCCTGTCTCAAAAAAAAACTTGTTAGAAGACAGGTTTCTTGAAAATCATAGTAAACCTTTTTGATTCACTTTCTTTCTTAGGTTTGAGAGAGAAAATAGTGAAGCGCTTTGAAGTGTCTCCAGATGGTTCCTTCTTGCTCATAACTGGCATTGCTGGATTTTCTCATTTGCTCTCCATGAAGGTGAAACATTAGTTACTACTTATTTTTGTATTAGCCATTAGGGCTAGGGCTGGAGTTAGAGGAAGTCTTGAACTTTAACTTCATGTATTTTTTTATTTTTATTTTTTGAGACAGGGCCTCCTGTAGCCCTAGACTATCCTAGAACTTGCTATGCAGACCAGGCTGGCCTTGAACTAACAGAGATCCCCTTCCTCTGCCTCCCAAGTGCTGGGATTAAAGGTGTGTGCCACCACGCCTGGCTAACTTAAGTCTGCATGTTGAGCAGGACTTTGGAAGAAGTTGTGGGTAGTTGGAGAAAAACTTTGAACAATAAGGAAAATAGAGTCAGGTACTTTATAGGATATAGAGAACAGTCTTGTAACAGTTGTAAAACAGTATTTATTCTTTTAGACTAAAGAACTGATTGGCAGCATAAAAATTAATGGAAGGGTTGCAGCATCCACATTCTCTTCAGACAGTAAGAAGATCTACACCTATTCTGGTAAGTCAGTGACAGGGGAGACTGGATATATTTATGCTTCAGATTGTACTGGAACTCTTTGGCTTTCTAGTTCTTGTTTTGGTCAGAAATTCAGACATATTTAGAATTCATTTTTGCTGCTGATTCCCAGATAGTTAAGAACTAGTAATAGTGAAGGGCCAGTTAGTCATTTGACAGAGTGGTAGCATCTTTGCTGCTGTTTAACTCATACTCTTACTCTAACATGGGGAAATTGTCAAGGAAATAATGAAAAGCAAATATTTGCTGAATTTTCATTGAGAGTAATCAGGTTACATAAGAAAAGGAAAGGATGAGTAGAGAGTGAGGAGTCATCTTTGAAGTAGATGTGGGATCATTGTAGTAGGTATAGTAGGAGCAGAAAGGAAGGGTGGGTCTAAGCATCAAGTCCTGTAGGAACAAGAAAAAGGATTAAGGACTGATTTTGGTAATGGGCATTTTCATCATGAAAATATTTGAGGACTCTTTGTAGTTCATATTCTCCTTTCTCCAGATTATTTGTGCTTATTGCTCACCTTCAACATTTTTTATTTTGTAAATGACTTGAGAGTAGATAAAATGTACATATCTTTAATTTTATTTTTTATGTGTGTGAGTGTATTGCCCTCCCATGTGTAAGTGCACCTGTGTCATGCAATGTCTGTGGAGAAAGGTGTCAGATTCTCCTGGAACCCGAGTTACAGACAGTTGTTAGCTGCCATGTGAGTGCTGGGAATCGAACCTAGATCCTTTACAAGAGCACATGGTGCTCTTAACTGCCCATTAAGCCATCTCTCCAGTCTGATGTATGAGTATTTTGCTGCATGTATATTAAGTGCACCTGTGTTGTGCAGTGCCCACAGAGGCCAGAAGAAAGCATTGAATCCCCTGGAACTAGAGTGTCAGCCAGTTCTTAACTACCATGTGGTTGCTGGGAACCAAACCTGGATCCTCTGCAAAAACCTCTGCAAGGGCAACAAGTGCTCTTAACTTCTTTTCTTTTCTTTTCTTTTCTTTTTTCTTTTCTTTTCTTTTCTTTTCTTTTCTTTTCTTTTCTTTTCTTTTCTTTTCTTTTCTTTTCTTTTCTCTTTCTTTCTTTCTTTCTTTCTTTCTTTCTTTCTTTCTTTCTTTCTTTCTCTTTCTTTTCTTTTCTTTCCCTCTTCCTTCCTTCCTTTGTTTTTTCTTTTTTTTTCAATAAAAGGAAGAGTTTATTTGAGCTTACGATTGACGGTTCCAGGGAATCAGAGTCCATTGTGGCAGGAGGCCGAGCAGCAAGCTGAGGTTCACATCTTGCAATGAGCACTGTCAAGAGAGAGCTTAACCACATATTTCTGGCCCCTGTATATGTCGTCTTAATTATAAATTCTTTGTGGTCTAGGTCAATTCATTGGCTTTCTCTTCCATCATTATCATAGTTTGTTATTTAGCTGGTCATGGTAGCACATGTCTTAAATCCAGGCAGAGGTAGGACAGCCTAGTTTACTTAATGAATTCCAGGCCAGCTGGGGCTAGGGAGACACTGCCTTAAAAAAGACTTCTTGTTTTGTATCTCCTACCCTTATATACTACATGAGATACTCTAATACACTAATGTTTTTCACTTTTCATATTTTTGTTCCAGGAATTTATTTGAGTAGAATATAATAGCTTTTCCTTAAAGTTCAACTCAAACTAAATTTAAGATTTTTCACTTTAGACCTAAGGCTGCTGTTTTTCAAGTGACTTATGAACTTTTTATGTATGTGAAGTACTTTCAGTTTTTTAGACATTAGAGGGTTATTTGAGTCTGTGTTTGTACTCCCAGGTGCTATTAAATGGGACTGAAGTGGTTGGTTCACTTGCCTTTTAAGTTTAAAGCAAAATTAGCTGATCCCTTCTTTGGCTTTTTCTTTGAGGGGATGGAGAAGTTTACATTTGGGATGTGAATTCGAGGAAGTGCATTAACAGATTTGTGGATGAAGGCAGTTTATGTGGACTAAGCATTGCTGCATCAAGAAATGGACAGTATGTGGCTTGTGGGTGAGTAAAGAGAATCACTTTGCCAGGTGTGGTGGCGCATGGTGGTGTGCACCTTTAACCCTAGCACTTGGGAGGTAGAGGTAGGCAGATCTCTGTGAGCTCCAGGACAGCTGGAGCTACAGAGAGACCCTGTCTCAAAAAGACCAAAAAAAAAAGAGAGAGAATCACATTGTGCTAATGGGAAACTGTTTAGCAATTGAATATACTAGATGATGCATGAATTTAGAGAGAGCTCAGCAATATGAAGTCATTACTAAAACCCAGATGTGAGCCCTTTGGTTTTTTTGTAATGGTACAGCATATATTAGATTATTAGCTTTTAAAAATATTTTTATTTTATGTGTATGTGTATACTGACTGCATATATATAAGCTCACTTGTGTTGCACAGTGCCCAAGGAGATCAGAAAGGCTTCGGATCCCCTGGCACTGAAGATATGGATGGTTGTTAGCTGCCATGTGGGTGCTGGGAACTGACCCAGGTCCTCTGCAAGAACAAATCCAGGTCTCTGCAAGAGCACGAGTGCTCTAAACCACTAAGCCATCTCTCCATATTTCTCTCCAGTTTTTTTTAGCAAAGAAAATACTGAATTACCTTAAATATTACATATTTTTCTGAATTTAGAATACTTACTTGAAGTTTTCTTGTATTCTGTTTCTTGCCTTTAAGTAGAAGGCAGAGTAACTCAACTTTGAATTTAAGTCTGAAGACTATGTAGCTGGGTGTGGTATAAGCCAAAATGTACTCTGGAAGTACTGTTTGTTAGTATGGTAAACACTTAACACAATAACGTGTTTTAGGCAATATTTTTTATCAGTGGGAGAAAATGATTAATACATGGGGAAAAGATGACTTTATTTTCCTACCTGATTCTAAATTGGTGGATAGAGGAATTGCATACTTAGTGTTGTTCTAAATTAACTTACAAGACTACTAATCAGCTGTTAATTCTGTAACGGCAAGAAATTGTTTGTTGTGACCTTAGGCCAAGCACAACTGAGCTGTAAAGAGATGACAGTTAAAACTTCCTGGAGTAGGGTGTCCCATGGGTCTAGCTTTCCAGAAATGTAGCATACTCCTCAAGGTTAAAATTGGGGAAGTTGTAAATAGCTCCAGCAAGCCAGGGGCTTGGGAAGAGAGGCAAGTAGAAGTGAGCAGTAGAAGTTGCAGGCTACAGCAGCATCTTGTGGATGCTCTTAGAATGCTGACAGATAACTCTGTAAGTGCTCTGATTAGGCTTCCTTTCCTTTGTTACTCATAGTTACTATGTGCCAAACCTGCAAAGAGGTATATCTCAGCACAAGACAAACCTGCAAAGAGGTACATCTCAGCACAAGACAGGCTTTGCTAGAGTAGGGAACATTTCATGACCAGCAGGCCTGCGAGAAAGTGCCTTTAAAGTGAAGCCTGGCTCTGGTGGGGTGAGGGCAGGGTAAGGAGGGGGACACAGGTCTAGATTAAATAAAATAAAAATCCAGAAAAAAAAAAAAAAGTGAATACTGGTGCGTTTTTAAACAGACACCAAGTGATCTTTTTGGGGGGGAGATAGGGTGTCCCTTTAGTCCCAGCTGGCCTGGAGCTCCCTCTGTAGACCAGGCTGGCCTTGAACTCACAGAGATCCGCCTACCTCTGCCTCCTGAGTGCTGGGACTAAAGGCGTGGGCCACCATGCCCGGCCCAAGACAGTTCTTAACTGCCAGGTAGGTGCTGGGAATCAAACCCAGGTCCTCTGCAAGAGCAGTCAGTTCTCTTAACCACTGAGCCATCTCTCCAGGCCCATGACACCAAGTGATCTTAAGCAGAACTGTTTTTTCCTCTTTGTGAGGCAAGGATAAGTGCATAAAAAAAAACAGTCCTTTCAAATTTGTGGAGTCAGTGTAGTCTTTCTGGTCCTCGCCTTTTCTTTTTTGCTTCACTTTTTATCAATTCCCTTTGAGGAGCCCAAGCATGAGAGAATCTATTACTAGAGCTTGAAACTCATTTAAAAATTTAACTGGGTGTGGTGGTGCTCACTTTTAATCCCAGCATTTGGGAGGCAGAGGCAGGTGGATATCTGTGAGAATGAGGGCAACCTGGTCTGTGTAGTGAGGTTTAGGTCTACTGGGGCTACAAGGAGACCTTTTCTCAAAAAATTTTTTGATTGTTATATTTTGTGTCTGTTTTGCCTACATGTAGGTATATCCATGTATTCAATGCCTGTGGAGCCCAGAGGGTATTGGGATCCCCTGGAAATGGAGTTACAGATGGTTGTTAGCCACCATGTGGGTGCTAGGAACTTAATTCAGATCCTCTGCAAGAACAGCCAGTGCTCCTAACTGCTGAGCCAAGTTTCCAGCCCTAAAACTCATTTTAGTTGCTCTTTAGTGTAATTGAATTCTCATTGCTTGTTCAAGCCCATTTTAAGGTCCTTTTATTATAGTTAAAGCTAGAGGAATTTCTGATATCATCAGACAGGTGTTACTATAGACTCAGGGTCCATGTGAGAGAAGCTGGAACCATTTGGCTGCCTTCCCCTGGTGATGCTGTTGGAACTTTCCTGGCCTCTACTGCTGGCACTTAACCTCTTGTGGTCTCAAAACCCTCCTATTTGGAACTGTCAACTCATAAAGTGTTTTTGTTTATAGTTTTGATCTGATTGGGAAACTTAGAATGACATGAGGGACCTCTTTTTGTTTACACTGTTATTTTGAATGGCTTTGGAGCCTAGCTTGGTGGTGCATGCTGGTAATCACAGCACTTGGGTGGTAGAAGCAAGAGGGCCAGAAGTTTAAGGAGATACATAGAAAGTTTAAGGTCAACCTGGACTACATAGACCCTGTGTAAAACAAAAATCTCTAAAAACAAGGAAAAAAGTAAACCCCAAGCACTGGGGCTGCAGAGATGGTTCATATGTCAAGCATGCAGATTGTTCTTACAGAGGACCCAGGTTTGGTTTCCAGCAACCATATGACAGCTTACAATTGACTATAATTCCAGTTCCAGGGGAGTCTGACGTTCTCTTCTGTCCTCTGTGGGCATTGCATGCATGTGGTGCATTTACATACATGCAGGCAAAACAAACATAAAAAAATAAAATTAAATAAACCAGAAAAAAAATTTTAAATTCCCCAAACCAAAAAAAAACCCACCTCTCCCTAACATTGATTAATATAAAGCTTGCTCTCACTCACTCTCTTTTTTTTTGTTGTTGTTGTTGTCTTTTTGAGACAGGGTCTCCCTGTAGCCCCAGCTGTCCTAGAACTCATTCTGTAGACCAGGCTGGCCTTGAACTCACAAAGATCTGCCTGCCTCTGCCTCCCGAGTGCTAGGATTAAAGGTGTGTGCCACCACGCCTGGCATCTCTTATTTATTTATTTTTTAATTTTTATTTTATTTTTCTATGTGTATGACTGTACTGTCTGCATGTAGGTTTGTGCACCCATGTCGTGCAATGCCGCGGAGGTCAGAAGAGGGCGTCGGATTCCCTTGGAATTGGAGTTAAAGACGGTTCTCAGCCGCCATGTGGGTGCTGGGGTTTGAACCTGGGTCCTCTGCAAGAGCAGTCAGCACTCTTAACCGCTAGGCCATCTCTCCAGCTCCCTCTCTTTATTTTTTTAAAGATGATTTTTTATTTATTCTTTGAGAATTTCATACGCTGTATCTTCGTATCCAGCCTGTAAATCTCCTCTCCCACTCCTCCAGGAATCCATCCATGGAGCATGCATGAACACCTTATCAGTGGCCACACCAGTAAAGAAAAATGACTTCCCTTCACCCAGTTGCCAATATCCCTTCATCTGGGGGTGGAGCTTCATGAGCCCCTCCCCCATCCATGCTGGAATATTGACTGGCTTGGTCTTGTACAGGTCTGCAGGTAACCATAGTTGTCGGTTCCTGCAACAGCTCTACCATGCCCAGAAGGTATTTCACAGTACTCTTCCCCATCCTCTCTTTTTTGGTGTTTTTGAGACAGGGTCTCCCTGTAGCCCCAGTGGGCCTGGAGCTTGATCAGGCTGGACTGCATCTCACAGAGATATTTCTTCCTCTACTTCCTGAGTGCTGGGATTGAAGGTGTATGGCTCCATATCCAGCATCCTGTGGCTACCTCCTCCTCCACCAAGTTCCTTGAGCCTTGGCATGGGGAGTTGGGGTGGGTCGATAAAAATATCTCATTTATAGCCAAGGACTTGACACTTTAATCTTCAGTTACTAGTCTTTTCATTGGCTGCTGCCCACTACAAAAAGAGGCTTCTTTTTCCAAGATTGAGAGCAGATTGGTAAATTTTATTTTATTTTATTTTATTTATTTCTGTATGTATATGAATGTACTGTCTGCATGCAGGTTTGTGCACCATTGGTAAATATTTTTAGAACACTTTGCCATTTATCCATTGGGTGAATGCTCCCTCGTCCATAAAGCAGCACATATTGAGAAACAGGAAAGAGTTGAGATTTGGCATCTCTCTCCTGTGCATGTGATAGGTAGGCATGTGTAGACCTGTAGATAACTTAGATTCAGCACCCTTAAGGGACTTGGAGAATTGCTTTTTATCTTGTCTGGCACAGATTGCTAGCTTGAGCTGCTGACTTTTGTAGGAACTTGCA
Organism: Rhizomys pruinosus; assembly: GCA_009823505.1. Classification (NCBI taxonomy): domain Eukaryota; kingdom Metazoa; phylum Chordata; class Mammalia; order Rodentia; family Spalacidae; genus Rhizomys; species Rhizomys pruinosus. Next base: position 150,566 of record VZQC01012422.1, read on the forward strand.
AACTATAAATTGCTTTTAAAAAATTTGATTTGTGGGCTGGAGAGATGGCCTAGTGGTTAAGAGCCCCGACTACTCTTGCAGAGGACCCGGGTTCGATCCCCAGCACCCACATGGCGGTTGAGAACCGTCTTTAACTCCAGTTCCAGGGGAATCCGACACCCTCTTCTGACCTCCGTGGCATTGCACGACATGATTGTACAAACCTGCATGCAGACAGTACATTCATACACATACAAAATAAATAAAAAATATTAAAAAAAAAATTTGATTTGTGTTTTATGTGTCTGGGTATTTTGCCTGCATGTGTGTAAGTACACCCATGTCATGCAGTGCCTGTGGAGGCCAGAAGAGGATATTTAATCACCTGGAACTAGAGTTAGGGATGGTGGTTAGCCACCACGTAGGTGTTGGTAACTGAACCTGGGTCCTCTGCAAAAGTAGCTAGTGCTTTTAACCCCTGAGCCCACCTATAAATTGCTTTGAGGTACATTTTTTCAACTTTTACTTCAAAGTCCTGGCAGTATCTGTTTTCATATTTGAGGCAAGTTCTCATGTAACAAAGGTTGGCCTTGAACTTTTAAAAAATATGTAAGTTGTCTGGTAGTGAACCTGGTGGTGAACAGTCAGTGATTTATCAGAGTAACATAAATGAGATACTAGAGGGAAGATGGGAACAAGAGCATTGGGGGGACAGTAGTGAAAGGGGTGACTGTGAAGGAACTGGTAGAGTCTTAGGTATGTGAGTGCTTCTGGCTTGTTTACTTGAGGTTCTGGTTGAGATTTGTGACTAGGCTGGCTCTGGCTATGTCTTTGTGGTGTTGTTTTTTTTTTTTTTTTTTGGAGACATGGTCTCCCTGTAGCTCTGGCTGTCCTGGGACTTGCTATGTAGACCAGGCTGGCCTTGAACTCACAAAGATCCGCCTGCCTTGGCCTCTGAAGTGCTAGAATTAAAGGCATGCACCACCACACCTGGCCAAGATTTTTTTTAAAATGTGTTTAAAGGAGTGCTTTGCCTGTATGTATGTGTACCCTGTGCATACCTGGTGCCTGTGGAGGCCAAGAGAGGGCATTGGATCCCCTGGAACTGGAGTTATAGAGTTGTGAGCTGCTATGTGGGTGCAGGGAACCTGGGTCAGATGAACCTGGATCCTCTGGAAGAGCAGCCAGTGCTCTTAACCACTGAGCTATCTCTCCAGTCTTCTCCCCTTTCCCTCCCTCCCACCTTATTTATTTATTTATTTATTTATTTATTTATTTATTTATTTATTTATTTATATTTTTGAGAGAGGGTTTCCCTTTAGCCCCAGCTGGCATGGTGCTCGCTCTGTAGACCAGGCTGGCCTTGAACTCACAGAGATCTGCCTGCCTCTGCCCCTCAAATGCTGGGATTAAAGGCATGGGCCACCACACTCAGCACTAAAGATGGTTCTTAACCACCATGTGGGTGCTGGGAATTGAACCCGGGTGCTCTGCAAGAGCTGTGGGGGCTCTCTCCAGCCCTCTTCCCTGGCTTTTTAAATATAGTATTGTCCTTACCAGTATCTTTCATCCTTGAGTATTTCTTCCAAGTATGGTACTTGACCCTCTGATAGCATCAGAATACCTAAGGTAGTAGTTAAAACCAAGATTCCTTGGTACACTATTGTTTGGGAACCATTCACCTGTTTGTAGGCTTTTTTCCCCCCCTCCAAGTTTTTCAGCCTCGGTACTACTGATAATTTGGGCTGGATAATTTTTTGTGATGGGGCCTACCTTGTACACTTTTGGAAAGGATGTGTAACAGCAGCCCTGGTCTCCCTACTAGATATAGTATTACAGCTTCATCAGGATTGTAACCACTTGTGGTAGCCACAGTGCGTTCAATCTGCCAAGTTTTCCTAGAAGGAAAACTTTTTTTTTTTTTAAATTAGAGTGTTTTCTTGCTCATACTATTAATTTATTTGTGGATCCCCATGATCCTTTCTTTATGTCTTTTCAGCTTCAGTGCCTTCATCCCACGTGGTGCTACTTCCCAGTCCCACTTCATAAAGGGCCACACCACCACGCCAGGCTAGATGCTACTTATAATGACAATACATTGGGGAAGTGGAATCGAACATACATAGCTCTAAAAATAGCCAGGTACAGTAGAACACAAGATAGTACTTTTTAAGATTTAAAACCACAAAGAAAAAGAAAGATTACTATGATATGAAATCATGAAGGCCATGAAAACAAAACTACATGATCCATCTTTTTCCTCAAGTAAAGTTAAAGTAATGTGATGGTGTATATGCCTGTGATCCCAGCACTTGGGATGTGGAAATGTGAAAGCTTTGTGAAAGAGGTGGGACTTATTCTGGGGAAAGCAGAGACCAGGTGGAGATAACCAGGAGAGGAGAGGAGAGGAGAGGAGAGGAGGAGCACAGGAGATATAGGCATGCTTACCAGCATATTTTTTTCTTCTCCTGAGTGGTTGGTATGAACGAAATAGTGCCATTTAATTAACTCAAATCAAATTAGAAAATGTATACCTAAGTAGTTGGAAGATATTAAAGCACTGAATAATTCTAACGTACTATTTGTGTTATAATAATAAAGCTATAAAGTCTGTCATGTGTACTGATTTTGTGTCCTTCATGGATTGTTACTGTTATTGGGTAATTGTCAGCACGTGGGAAGTGTTAAATGAACAAAGGAGGATGTGTTTTGTGGTAGGAATTGAGTATACCTAAAAGCATGCATGTTTACCACTTTCATGAGATTGAAGCTTAATTTCTTGCATCCTTCAGGGTTCTGTTAAAAATGAAACATGCTATGGTCTGAATGTGCTTCCCAGAATTCATAGTTGAAACTTCATTATCCATGTTATAGTATTGAGAGGCTAGGAGAAGGCTCTAAGATGTTAGTAAGTAATGAGAACAAGGCCCTTATACTTGGGATTGTGGTTGGGATTAGAGCCTTTATAAAAGGGCTTGAGTAAGCCTGGCCTGTTGGGGTAAGCCTTTGATCCCAACACTTGGGATGTGGAAACAAGAGGATCAGGAGTTGAAGATCATCCTTGGCTACATAGAGAATTCAAGGCCAGCCTGGGCTACATGATGACACCCTGGTTCAGAACCCTGTCATACCCCAAGAACAAATAGCTGAAGTTCCCAGCACTCGGGAGGCAGAGGCAGATGGAGCTCTGTGAGTTCAAGGCCAGCCTGGTCTACATAGTGAGTTCTAGGCTAGCTACAGGGAGATCCTTTCTCAAAAAGACCGAAAAAGGAAAAGAAAAAGAAAAAAATAGCCTAAGTGCTTGAGGAGGAAGGGATTCAGTTTATACTTGTTGGATGTAGCAGTATGGCTTTATCTTTGAAGCACAGAGAAGCCCTCACCAGACTGGGAACTTGCTAGCACCTTGTCTTGGACTTCCCAGGCTCTAGAACTGAGGAATTAGTTGCCCAGTCTTAGGTATTTTGTTATAGCAGCATAAATGGACTAAGACCAGTTTGAACTATCTGTGGGTTATATACCATATTTGTTTGTTTATTTTATTTATTTATATATATATTTTGTACAAGATTATCAAATCTAGACCTGTGTCCCCCACCCTATCCCCCCACCCCACAAGAGCTCATGCATTCTGCCAATCATGCTTTTCATCTCTTTCTCAGTCTTTCTCAAAATTCTCCATGTGGAATTTGACTGTTTGAGCAGAAGTTCACTGTTTCAGTCAGTTCTTTGATGCAATCCTTTCTGTTGTTGTTGTTGTTGTTGTTGTTGTTTCCAATATGCATCACTACCCAACTGCTTGGACAAAAGCTCAAGGGACCATACACAAGAAATACTTACAACTAGGTAATTGGCACTAGCATCCACAGATGAGGGATACCATTCAATTGTTTTTTTCTGGACTGTGTCTATATCACCTCAGCATGATGTCCTCTAGCTCCAGCCATTTTCCTGCAAAGCTCATGATGTCATGTTTTCTTTACTGCTGCATAGAAACCGTTGTGTAGATTATACCACATTTTCTCTATCCACTCGTCAGTTGAGGGGCATTCTGGGTTGGTTCCAGCTCCTTGCTATTGTTGAAGAGAGCTGAAATAAACATGGCCGTGCATGTATCTCTGCGGGGGGTGAGTCTCAGGGTACATGCCCAGAAGTGGTATGGCTGGGTCGGGTGGCAGTTCATTCCAAGTCTTCCAAGGTTCTCTACACTGCTTTCCATAGTGGCTGTACGAGTTTCATTCCACCAGCAGTGGTGAGTGTTCACCCTTTCCCCACAACCTCTCCAGCACTTGGTATCATTTGTTCTTGATCCTAGCCAGTCTTTTGGAGTAAGAATGATATCTTAAAGTGGTTTTGATTTGCATTTCCTTAATGTAGTTGATGTTGAACAGTTTCTGAGGTTTTCTCAGCCATCTCTAATCCTCACTTGTGAAGTCTCTGTTCAGTTCTTTGCTCCATCTATTGAGTGGGTCATTTGTTTTCTTCTTTGTATTGGAGTAGTTTATATATTCTGGAAATCAATGCTTTGTCAGATGTTATCTGGGTGAAGGTTTCCTCCCACTCGTGGATTTCTCTTCACTTCCTTGATTGTTTTTTTTTTTAATTAAAAAAAATTATTTTATTTTATTTATTTCTGTATGTGTATGGATGTACTGTCTGCATGCAGGTTTGGGCACCCTTGTTGTGCAACACCTCGGAGGTCAGAAGAGGGTGTTGGATTCCCCTGGAACTGGAGTTCTCCTGGAATTGGAGTTTCAGACGGTTCTCAGCCGCCATGTGGGTGCCGGGGATCGAACCCAGGTCCTCTGCAAGAGCGGTCGGTGCTTTTAATTGCTAGGCCATCTCTCCAGCCCCCAATTGTTTCTTTTGATTACAGAAGCTTTTGAGTTTAATGAGGTCCCATTTGTCAATTGTTGACCTTAATTCTTGCACAGCTGCTGTCTGATTTAGGAAGTCTTTTCCTACACCTATGTCTTGTAGTCTGCTGCCAACTTTGTCTATCGCCTTCAGAGTTTGGGGTTTCACATTGAGGTCTCTAATCCACCTTGAGTTGACTTTTGTACAGGGTGAGAGGTAGGGGTTTAATTTCATTCTTCTATAAGTGGTGATCCAGTTTTGCCAACACCACTTGCTGAAGATGCTGTCTTTTTTCCATTGTGTCTTCTTGGCCCCCTTGTCAAATATGAGATGGCTGAAATTGTATGTGCTCAAGTTTGGATCTTCAGTTTTGTTTCATTGGTTAACAAGTCTGTTTCTGTGCAAGTACCAAGCTGTTTTTATGACTATAGCCCTGTAGTATCGTTTGAAGTCTGGTATAGAGATCCCCCCTGTATTGATCTTTTCACTCAGGGTTGTTTTGGCTATTCGGGGTCTTTTGTTTTTCCAAGTGGAATTAAGGACTTTTTTTTTCCCCAAGCCTGTGAAGAAACTCTTGGGGATTTTAATTGGGATTGCGTTAAATCTGTACAAGAGTTTGGGTAGAATGGACATTTTTACAATGTATTTTTCCCATCCATGAGCATGGGAGGTTTTTCCATCTTCTGATGTCTTCTTCAATTTCCTTCTTCAAGGGTTTGAAATTTTTTGTTGTAGAGATCTTTGGTGTCTTTGGTTAGGTGTTCTTATTATTTATTGTATTGAGGCTATTGTGAGTGGGAGGTCTCCTTGAATTCTCTCCAGTTGCTTGTGTTGGTTGGTGGTAAAGAAAGGACACGTGCTTTTTTTTTTTTTTTATTTTTAGGTAATTTTGTATCCTGCCACTTTGCTGAAGCTGTTAATCATTTCTAGGAGTTTTCTGGTGGAGTTTTTAGGCATCCCTAAGTAAACAATCATATCATCAGCAAAAAGGGATAGCTTGACTTCTTCTTTTCCAATAGTACTTCTTTAATTTCCTTTTCTTGCCTTATTGCTCTAGCAAGTGTTTCAAGCACTATATTGAAGAGAAATGGTGACAGGGGGCAGCCTTGCCGAGTTCCTACCTTTAAAGGGAATGTTTCTGTCGTTTCCCCATTTAGGATGATATTGGCTGTGGGTTTCCTGTATATGGCTTTGATTACATTGAGGAATGATCCCTCCAATCCAATTCCTTCTAGGACTTCAAGCATGAAGGGATGCTGGATTTTGTCAAAGGCTTTTTCTGCATCAATTGAGGTGATGGTGTGGTTTTTGTCTTTCAGTCCATTTATATGCTTGATGATGTTTATTGATTTTGGTATGTTGAACCATTCCTGCATCTCTGGTATGAATCCAACTTGGTCATGATGGATGATCTTCTTGATGTGAGTCTGTATGCGATTTGCCAGTATCCTGTTTAGAATTTTGGTATCTGTGTTCATTAGGGAGATGGGTCTGTAGTTCTCCTTTTTGGTTGTATGTTTGCCTGGTTTTGGTAATAGAGTGATGCTGGCTTCATAGAAGGAATTTGGGAGAATTCCCTCTGTATCCTTCTAAGCAATTTCAGTAATAATGGTTGTAGGTCTTTTTGAAATGTTTTATAGAATTCTGCTGTGAAACAGACATCTACCAAATATTCCAACCCAATACCAAAAAATACACTTTCTACTCAGCACCCCATGGAACATTCTCCAATATCAAGCACATACTGGGACACAGAAGAAAACTCCACAAATACAAAAAGATTGAAGTAATTTCATGCATTCTATCAGGCCACAGTGCAATAAAGCTCAACATAACACCAGGATAAGCCCTACTACCTACAAGAACACATGGAGACTAAACAACACACTCTTGAATAATGAATGGGTCAAGGAAGAGATAAAGAAAGAAATAAAAGCATTCCGGGAATTGAATGACAATGACAATACAACACAACAAAACCTATGGGCTACCTTAAAAGCAGTACTAAGAGGGAAGTTTATAGCCCTGGGTGCTTACATGAGAAAAACAGAAAGAGCACAAGTGAAAAATCTAACACTGCAGCTAAAAGCACTTGAGAGGCAACAACAGATGAGCCCTAAACGCGACAGGAAGAAATAACAAAAATCAGAGCAGAAATCAATGAAATAGAAGCAAAATCATACAAAAAATCAATGAAGTAGAAACAAAGAAAATCATATAAAAAAAATCGATGAATCCAAAAGTTGGTTCTTTGAGAGAATAAACAAGATAGACCTCTAGCCCAGTTAACCAAAAGAAAGAAGGATCAACTCCAAATCAATACAATCCATGATGAAAGGGGAAATATCACAACAGAAAATGAAAAGATCCAGACAGTCATACAGGAATACTTCAAAAACCTATACTCTACCGAGTTTGAAAACCTAGATGAAATGGATGAAGATCTGAAACCCTGGGAATTACCAAAGCTCAACCAAGAAGAGATTCACAGCTTAAACAGACCCATAATATATGAAGAAATTGAAGATGTAATAAGAAACCTACCAACTAAAAAAAGCCTAGGCCCAGACAGTTTCACGGCAGAATTCTATTTTTTTATTTTATTTTATTTTCTCCGAGACAGGGTTTCCCTATAGCCCCAGCTGTCCTGGAACTCACTCTGTAGACCAGGCTGGCCTTGAACTCACAAGTTCGCCTGCCTTTGCCTCCTTTGTTTGTTTATTTTTATGTAAGGGATCGGGGAAAGTTGGAGTCTCACCTGGTTGGCCCAGGGTGGCCTTGAATTTGTAATCTTGCCTCAGCAGGAGATTGCAGATGTATACCAATGCTTTATGTGTCTTACTTTTAATGCACATAGCATTAAAAGGTCTGATCTTTGAAATTTTTTTAAAAAATTAAAGATTTATAACACTGTAGCCCAACCTGGCTTAAACTCACTGGGCTAAAGTGGCCTTGTACTCATGGCCAGTTTCTTATCTAAGCCTGTTGATTGATGGGATGTAAAGAATATTGGAGGTAAGTTCTTTGCTGGTAAGCATTTAAGTAAACTGGAGTGGCCAACCATGATCTTTGACTATAAATGTTCCTAGGAAAGCTAAATTAAAATGTCTGATTTTACTACTGTTACTCAGCATTGTTTGGAAATTTCCACAAATACCAGAGAATAAAAAAGCAAGAAGCTAGGTCAGTGATGACACGTGTTTATTGTTAAAAAGGAAGCAGAAGAATCTGTTATCTTCCACATATTAGAATGTTAGGCAATGTCCAGGCCTAGTTGTAGTTGCCTATAGTCCCAGCTACTTACCAGGCTAAAGCAAGATAATCCCAAATTCAAGGCCAGCCTGGCAGCATAGTTGAGACTATGTAACAACAACAACAAAAGCAAAAGAGCTAGAGATACAGCTCAGGGGTAGAGCAATTGCTTAGCATGTACGAGGCATTAGTTTCAATGCCCAGTGCTACCAAAAGAATGTAGCAGTAGTGCTGGTAGGCAGTGTGCATTGGAAGAGCAGTGGATCTTAGTTCACCTTTGCATCCCAAGTACTCAAATAGTGTCTGGCACAGAGTTGACAGTTGTGCTGGATAGCTTTAGTGTCAACTTGACACACCTGGGTTGAGGGAGCCTCAACTGGGGAGTTGGTTCCATTGGACTGGCCTGTGGCCTCGTCTGTGGAGTATTGTCTTGATTGTTGAGCAGTGTGGGAGGGCCCAGCCCACTATGGGTGGTGCCACCCTGGGCAGGTTGTTGTGTACCATATAAGAGGGCAGGCTGGGCATGGGCCAGGGGAGCAAACAGTAAGCAGCATTCCTCCATGGCCTGTGCTTCAGCTCCTGCTTCCAGGTTCCTGCCCTGAGTTCCTACCTTGGGCTCCCTGAGTGATGAACTGTGACCCAGGAGATGTGAGCTGAATAAACCCTTTCCTTCCCAAGTTGGTGTTGGTCAGAGTGTTTTGTCACAGCAGTTGAAGAGAAACTAGAACAACAATTGATGCATATTTATCAGAATAAAGTGTAATGGAGATTCTGTGCTTTCTTAAATTTTGTAGCTAGACCTGCAGTTGAAAAGCTGCCAAAGCTAAGAGCTCAGCGAAGCTGAAGTTGATCTGAAAGAATGTGTTAAGCTTTTGTCTTGCTTTGAACCCTTCAGCTATTGGGCTCTTTGGAATGTAGGATTTCCACAATTACCACTTTGTGGGTTGAGGTTTCTGTTCATCTAGGTTGTGGAACCCCTTTTGTTTTTAAATCTATTTCCTTTTCTCTTTACAGTTCTAGTAGTGGAGTGGTAAACATATACAATCAAGATTCTTGTCTCCAGGAAACCAACCCAAAGCCAATAAAAGCTATAATGAACCTCGTTACTGGTGTTACTTATTTGACTTTCAATCCTACTACAGAAATCTTGGCAATAGCTTCAAGAAAAATGAAAGAAGCCATCAGATTGGTAATAATTCCTTATTTATTTATTTACTTACTTATTTGTTTATTTATTTTTCAGGCAGGGTCTCCCTTTAGCCCCACCTGGCCTAGAACTGGCTATGTAGATTAGGCTGGCTTTGAAATCACAGAGATCTACCTGTCTCTGTCTCTTGAGTGCTGGGATTAAAGGCGTGCACCATCACATGAGGCCCAATGCTTTTTTTAAAAATATTGTTTTTATTAGCAGGTGTGGTGGCGCATGCCTTTAATCCTAGCACTTGGGAGGCAGAGGCAGGCGGATCTTTGTAAGTTCAAGGCCAGCCTAGTCTACAGAGCAAGTTCCAGGACAGCCTGGGGCTACAGGGAGACCCTGTCTTGAAAAGACCAAAAAAAAAATTGTTTTTAGTGTGTGTGTGTGTGTGTGTGTGTATGTGTATGTATGTATGTGTGTGTGCGCACGTGTGTACACCACATGTATGCAGTGCCCAGGGAAGCCAGAAGAGGTCATTGAATCCCCTGATACTGAAGTTAGGGATGTTGTTAGCTGCCTTGTGGTTGCTGGGAACCAATTCCAAATTCTCTGTAGGAGCAGCAAGCTCTCTTAACCACTGAGCCATCTCTCCAGCAGCCTTCATAATAAGTCCTTTAATCCTTTTCTTTTATCTTGATAATTAAAATAAAAAGTATGCTTGTTAGCTACCATGTAGGTACTGGTGCTGGAAAGCAAACCCAAGTCTTCTGCAAGAGCAATGAGTACATTGACCTCTCCAGCCCTACGTAGCAAGTTTAAAGCAAGTCTAGTGTACATGAAAGAAGACCCTGTCTCAGAGAAACAAAAACAACAAAATCCTACAGCATAACTCCTAGCCTTTTGTGGAAATCGTTAGTGTGTTACCTTCTGGGTTTGGTTGTTGAATTAGTGCATATTAGCCACCAAGTTTGTGGTGTTCTTTTGGTAATTCTGATATGTCCACTGTTAGCATTAAGTGGTAGCCTCATTTTCAGAGATTCCTTTGAGTATGCAAATTGAGGAGCACATTTTAAGGCAAATATTTCATTCTTCCACGTTTTCCTTAACTACTTTCTAAGGGCATGTACTTAAAATGGACTGGCGGCAATTGTTAAATTTTGAAAATGAGTTGATGTAAATTAGTAAAATACTGCAATTCAGAAAGCTAGACAGATATCTTGAATACCTGTGTCAAGTGTGCCTTAGGCCACAGCCTCCGGATTTGGTGATTTAATGAAATGACACAGGAATCAGTATTTGGTTATATTCATGACTAAGATTTATTACAGCCCTAGGTTACAAAGCAAAATTAGCAAAGGGAAGAGGGAAGAGGAGGTATACTGGTAAAGTCTAGAGGCAGCCTAATTGATGCAAGCTTACCAGAGTCTTTTTCCTGCACGGATGCAAGGACTACATGTAATGCCTCTAGCAGTGAGAGGTGACCATGCACAAGTGTTTCCTACTTTGGAGGCTCATTGGAGATTCAGTGCCCCAAATCCCTATTCTTCTAATGGGAGTGGTGATATACTAGTATGTATCAACTTATTTTAATGCCAGAAAATTGTTTTAGAAAATGATGGGATTTTAATTTTGGTAAAATCACATAAGGAGTTGATTAGTAATAGCCAAATCACATATTTAAACCATAATACTTAATGGAAAGAAGCCTGCCATTTTCAGGATGCCTCAGTGAAAGTGTTATCATTAAATACAATTGCTTATAACGATCCAAACAGTTTTGTTATCCCAGCACAAAGCAGTGAATGTAAATATAACCACTGCCACAGCAGGAGGCCCAGAAGTCAAAATGGAGTAGAATGTTGTAGAATTTTTATATAGTAAATTAAGGATGTGTGAACTTTTACACATTTGAATTTTGATATTTTGGCCTATAAATGTTATGGGAGCAGTGGCAATAGAGATAAAGGGAATATTCTGAGTTACTGAAGTTGGGTTTTTATGGGATACTTTGTTAATAATTCGATTATAGTTTTTAATATAGGGGGCATAAAGAGGTTAGAACCCAGCAGAGTTCGAACTGAGATTATTGGTTTGAAAGAAGAAGCAATAAGGGAGAGATTTCCCGGAAGAGATTTACAGCTAGATGCCATCGAGTCTCTCAGGAGGACACTGAATACTCCTTCAAAAATGAGTTGTTGGGGCCAGTGAGATAGCTCAGCGGGTAAAGGCTTCTGGTACCATGTCCGAGGGACTCAGTTTGATTCCTAGAACCTACATACTGGAAGGAAAGAACTGAATACCTATGTGTATACACATATACTCCAAGTAAATATCACAAATAAAAATGAGTTGTTGATGACATGGTATTTATTCTGTCAGAAGGGTCACACTGGCTTGACCTGTGAATGTATGCCAAGTATGTATGTTTGGGTAAATTGTTGCATGAAGGCACCGTGTCTAAAGGGGGACACTGTATATATCAAAGACTATAAATGTGTAAATGTATAGTATTTTTGGTACCTTTTTTTTCTGATTAGCAACAAAAATATTGTCAGAAATAGACTTTAAAAATACTGTTATGCTCTTAAGTTTTGTCCTTATTTGTAAAAAGCAGTTGATTAAATTATAAAGTTACATGAATCATGATTAGGAGGTATCTTCCTTTTAGGTTAAAATTTTAAGTTATTTTTAAAAGTCACTTGCATGGAAAGGTTGGTTTTAATGTATTTTGATATCAAAGAATCAAAACTTCCAAATCATGCTAGGAAAGTTAATAGTGGATATCTGAGGCAGAAAGAGTACCAGGTGCCACAGGGTAGAAGAAAAGTAGGTGAAGGATCTCTTCGTTCTGGGCATGCAGCAGGTGAGTGGTCCTCATGTCCCATGCCCTGATGCTTTGGATCACTTCTTCATGCTTGTACAGGCTTTAACAACATAAGCAAAGAATAATTAAGCCAAACCACTTACCCAAAATTCATCATTTTTTGTATTTTCAAGATATATGTCTTGCTTCAAGTCTCTGTTTTAAGAACTTTAAAAGCCAAGAGTAAATTGTGATACTTTTACTTCAAGTTTGTTTTTTTGTTTGTTTTTGTTTTCTTTTTTTGAGATTGCGTTATATAGTAACAGGCTGGTCTGAAACTCCTATCCTCCCTCAACTTCCCGAATGCTAGTATTGCAGACATAGACCATACCTGGTTACCTTCTCAGCTTTAATAGGTCAAGACCACTTTTCTGCAGCATTGTTGCTTTAGCATTGTGGCTATCTGTAGAGAGAACTTGCCTTCTGCCAAAGAATAATTTAGTATAGCTTAGAGGTTCACTGAAAAGGGCTTTCTTGGCAAAATGATCAGTGATTCTCTATGTATTAGATAGTGTTAGGTCTGATAAGTGACTGAAACTGCTTAATATATGTCAGGTTTTACCCATTACCTGTACATGAAAATCACCTTTTCATGTGATTGGATGATAACAGAGTTGCATTGAAAATATGGATGACAAATTGCCATGCTAAATAGCTGAATGACAGCTGTGAATGTGAGCGTGCTGTATCTCTAGGGAAAGTGATAATATTACCATCAGAGTCTGCTTCTGGTAGCTGCTTCCATATCTAGCAGTTCTATCCACAAATGATTTTGATCCATTTTAAAGCCAAGGAGATTTCTAGGTACTGGGCCAGATGCTACATTAATGCATTCTTCCCTTTCTCCTCTGTTGATAGCACATAGAAGATAAAATTTCAATTATAGACCATTTGTCTATGTTCCTAGAACATTACTTACATGTATGTTATAATCAAAATGAATTGTATGTGCCAGCAAAAGGATAGAACAAAAATTAGAATTTGAAGAAAAACAAGTTCCTGTTTTTGTAATGAAGGCTTCTTTTTTTTTTTTTTTTCATGATCTGCAGGTTCACCTTCCTTCCTGTACAGTGTTTTCTAACTTTCCAGTTGTTAAAAAGAGTGCTATTTCTCGTGTTCAAACAATGGATTTTTCTCCCAGAGGAGGCTACTTTGCCTTGGGGAATGAGAGAGGCAAGGCCCTGATGTATAGGTAGGTCTTGTTTATGGTTAGCAGTCAGATTCCTGATAAGCTGCTTTTGAAAACATAGAGAAGATAACATTCCCAGTTGTATAGGTGTGCACAGTCTGTGAGTTCTTGAGTTGTCCCATGGTCTACCTGACTCATCCTCATTAACTACAGTTTTCTCCTGCAAACATGTCACTAGTAGAAAAGTTAATGTGAGGAATGAAAATATGCTTGTGTGTGTATGTATAGTCTGTGTTATAATTTTTTCCCTAGTAAGCTGTAATTTTAGAATGTCAAATTGAAGGTAAGTAGCCACTTTTAATAATAATGTCACTGGGTAGTTTATGTTGAGATTAACTTTCACTGATTTGACAAGTTAGTATTTACTCCACTAGATTTAAGTGGTTTAAAAAAAAAAATTAGGCGTCTTTTCCTTGCAGCTGTAACTATAAATAAGGTTGTTAACCACAAATATATCTAAAAGTTACGATCTCTGTCCAGGTTTCTTTTCCTGTCCAGCATACTTGGCTATGAAACAGGCCTAAATAAAATCTAATTGCTAAAGATCAGGTGACACATGGTGTCTTCAGGGAGAACTAGAGCTTTCAGTTGGAAACCTGTCTCTTTTCCTTGGGTGGGTTGTGGTGCTACATAGAACCCTAAGTTTATGTTTGACTGCTTTAGGGAGGGCCCAGGACTGAAGAAAAGGAAGAAGGTAAATTGGTTTTAAAAGGTGTGGAAAGAATAATTAGCAGACTGGATTAAACTCCTGCTTATTTTGAAGGAAGGCAAAATGAGTCAGCAGGCTAATTCTGAATGGTCTGCCTGTGGAGAATGACTGACCACACATCCCTTACCCCTGGCGCCCCCCCCTCCCGTTTTATCAGGTTGACTTTTTTTGTTTCGTTTTTTGGTCTTTTCGAGATAGGGTCTCCCTGTAACCCCAGCTGTCCTGGAATTTGCTCTGTAGACCAGAGACCAGGCTGGCCTTGAACTCACAACGATCCACACCCGGCGGGTCAGATTGACTCCTAAAGTTATTCTTTGCTTTTCAGGTTGCACCATTACTCAGACTTCTAAAGACAAAGTAAGAAAATACTTCTTTTTAAACAATTACTGTTGATGTTATTTGGCAGAGGAGCCACACTGACCTGGCTTTGTTTCTCTGCCTCTAGGTCAGCTACACCCTCAGTTTAGGGGAGTGGGGTGGAAGTAGATCAGGAGCTGTCCAGCTGGACCTGAGCCTTCCTTGGGTGTTTCTGATCCTGGATCACAGCAGTCTGCCTCTTTTCCGAGGTTAGATATCTAATAATGCATTCAGTAATTGTCATCAAAACTGTAATTACTGAACATAATTTAATCCACAAAAGAGAATAGGCTTAACAGAGAGATAGGAATCTACAGCTTGTGTGAGCTTAAACCCTCTGACTGAGTCTCAGTTTCTTGGGGCTTAAGGGGCTTTCCCAGTTTCAGAGAGTTCAACAATGGCTGGATAATAGTTTTATAGTGACCAGTATATAAAATGGGGAACATTTCCTGTATGGGTACCTCTTGGACCAGTTAGAGTGGTGGTCCTGAGGCTGAGCTTAGCCTCTTCACCACAGCTGGAACTCCAGGCTGGCCTCCATCTCACAGATCTACCTGACTGCCTCCTGAGTGCTTGCATTAAAGGTGTGCACCACTATGTTCAGCCCAGGGGAAAAGATTTTAAAGATAGAAGGATTTTGTGTAATGTGAACTGGAGGAGAAAGCAGTCTAGCCAGCCTTCTCTCGAAATTGTAATGCATGTTGCTTGTTGTGATTACCAGCAGTTATTAGGTGCATAACTTTTTCTTTTCTTTTTCAGATCCGGTCGAGCTCATCTCAGTGTCTTTCCGGAACTCCCATGTATATGTGATAATGTGTGGATAATGATTGTGGGGCCAGCAATTAAGAGTATGTCTTAATAAACGTATAGTAGCTTCTGTTTAAAAATAAGTGTGCATGTATGGGGCTGAAGGGATGGTCAAGTGGTTAAGAGCACTGATTGCTCTTGCAGAGGACAATTCCTATCACCCACATGGTGGCTAACAACTGTTCATCACTCCAGTTTCAGGGGATCTGACACCCTCTTCTGACCTCTGTGGGCATTGCATGACATAGGTGCACTTGCCTACATGCAAGCAATACATCTGTACGCATAAAATAAAAATTTAAGAAAATTAGTGTGCATGGTTCTTTCCTTCTCAACCTTTCCTTCTCAACCTTACTCCTGCCCCCCCCTTACAGAAATAACTTGGATATAGTTCTAAAACTAAACATGAGAGATTGGAAGTACCTGTTTGTAATAGAAAATAATATAGGCAAATATTCTCTACTTCTCAGTTAACTCTGCTAATATTTTCCTTTTGCACATAGATCTGTCTGTTCGTGCTTTAGAGCAGGGCTTTTTTATTTCTATTTTATTTTATTTATTTATTTATTTATTTATTTATTTATTTATTTATTTATTTATTTATTAGCCCCAGCTGTCCTGGAACTCACTCTGTAGACCACGCTGGCCTTGAACTGGAAAAGATCTGCCTGCCTCTGCCTCCCAAGTGCTAGGATTAAAGGCGTGCGCCACCACGCCCGGCTAGAGCAGGGCTTTTTTCTATTTACTCTTTTTCCCCCCAGAAATTTTATGCAGCCCCAGATGTACAGTTATATAAAATAAACATACAAATCAAACATTTAGTAATGAATCGTAAGTTTATTTTAAAATCTTCCTTTAGTATACATATAATTTTATCATTTATTAAAAGTAAAAGCAAATGGCTGGGCCTGGTGCCACATGCCTTTAATCCCAGCACTGGGGAGACAGAGGCAGGCAGAGCTCTTGAGTTATAAGCCAGCTGGGGCTACAGGGAGACTCTATCTTAAAAAAGACCGAAAAGAAAAAAAATAAAAGCAAGTTTGAGCCCCATGGAAGGCCTTTGCTTTTTTTTTTTTTTTTTTTTTTTTTTTTTGTCTTTTTTGAGTCAGGGTCTCCTTGTAGCCCCAGCTGGCCTGGAACTCCCAGGCTGGCCTTGAACTCACAGATCCACCTGCCTCTGCCTCCCAAGTGCTAGGATTAAAGGTGTGCGCCACCACGCCCGGCCTGTTTTTACATAAATAATTTCCTGGCTTAGTATTTAACACTGCAGAACATAAATTATCTTCATTGTTTTTCAAGTTGATATTTTGATTTTTGTAATCATCAGTGCTGAGACTATTGCTTTGCATAAATACATCCTACAAAATGGTAGAAGTATGTTTTGGGCCATTTCAGAAATTGTTGAAAATTCTTTAGCAATCCCAAGCCAAATAAAACATTTTAAAAATAAGTCAACATCTCAAAACGACAATTATAAAAATCACTGATTGTAAGCAATATAATCCAAAGGTAAAGAGATTTGATTCATACAGAGGAATGACAGGAAACATTAGGTCTTTTTTTCCCCATAATTAGGCTGTCGCATTTCTATAAGGGCAGCAAATTATGTACAGTAAAAATGCAGTTCTTACAGCTGAACTCAGGTGTTTCAGGCAGTGCTCATTGGTGTGTATAACAGGACGGCATGATGGGGCATGCAGCATCAACTGCACATGTGTGTTCAGAGCTAAAGCTGTAGTGAGGTGTGGTGCAGCATGCATGAGCAGTGCCAGAAACGCCTCAGGTTTATTACGCATTTAATTTTGAGTTAGTTGCACATTCAGAAAACTTTTTCTGTTGCCAAATAGTTTTGCAGTCCCCTATAGTCAGTTGTGTGACTCCATACCTGGTTGCTGTCCCCCATTTAAGATGTGCTAAGAGTCTGCTGACAGGATCTTTGGAGGTCAGGTGCCTTAACCTTTGGGGGCGGGGGGGGGCGCTGGAGAGATGGCTCAGCGGTTAAAAGCGCCAACTGCTCTTGCAGAGGACCCGGGTTCGATTCCCAGCACCCACATGGTGGCTAAGAACTGTCTTTACCTCCAGTTCAGGGGAATCTGAGCCCTCTTCTGACCTCTGCATTGCATGACGGGTGCACCAACCTCCATGCAGACAGTACACATAAAAAATTAAAAAAATTAAAAAAATGTCCCTTAAACTTTTTGTAGTGCTAGAGGTAGAGCCCAAGGCCTTGTGCACGCTAAACTCTCGTCATGCTAGCCCTCTTGCCTACCTTCCAGCAGCTTCGTAAAACATTTCTGTAAGATGAATTGTTCTCGCCGGTTGTGGAGACCCTTCTGTTAATTCCTCCTCTTCTGCGAAGTGCAAATCCCTGAAGCCAGTGGCTTGTAAGTGCTGTTTCTCTCCTCAACACTAGAGGTCAGCAGTGGATTATGGGAGTCTCAAAAAGCCAGGCTTCTTGTAGCCTCTCTGACACCTCGTTTTTAGCTTCAGCTAAATTATTGTGTCAGAAATGCACACCAAACTATATATTCATTTTTTTCAGAACTGATTATTTCACCAGAAAAGTAATGGAAATCTCCCCTTTTTCTGTCTTTTTGCTTTGTTTTGTTGTCATTTTGTATTTTCTCAGTCTCATATGATTTTATTTTCTCTTCAACCATAATTGTGTGATATCCAAATTTTGTCTTCACTGGTGGGTCTGTAAACACAGGCTTATCGATTCCATTTAGAGGCAAGGCAAATGCTGCTTCTTGGAAGGGTCCCCCCGTGGACCCTTTAGTCATCCAGCCCACGTCACCCCTGCCTGACTTTATCTTCACTATATTGTGTGGCCACTTCACTGAATTTCATTCCAGATTTTAGCTTTGCCATGGCTTCCATGATTTTGCCATGTTTCTCACACAGAATGTGTCTGACCTTTACTGTACTGCCAGCACCTTTGAGGCCCTGAGCCTTCTTGTCAGCACTGTCACTCCCAGAGGCTGCAGATCCTCCATTCCTTCTGGATGTCTCGGCAGCTCCACCTTTCTTCCCTTTTCCAGGACCACTATTCCGTTGAACTCTCAACTGTTGCAGCGGTAGTAAAAAGCTATATTCTTTTTTTTTTTTTTTTGGGTCTTTTTGAGACAGGGTCTCCTTGTAGCCCCAGCTGTCCTGGAACTCACTCTGTAGACCAGGCTGGCCTTGAACTCACAAAGATCTGCCTGCCTCTGCCTCCCGAGTGCTAGGATTAAAGGCGTGCGCCACCACGCCCGGCACCATATTCATATTTTAAAGCATGTGGTTTTAATTTACAGGAATGTTAAAGTGTACAGAGATTTACTTTTCTAGAGAAAATCATGGAAGCAGAGTTTAAGTTTTAGCTGTACTTTATTAAAATCTCTAGATCAGGGCTGGAGAGATGGCCTAGTGGTTAAGAGCACCAGCTGCTCTTGCAGAGGACCCGGGTTCGATCCCCAGCACCCACATGGCGGCTGAGAACCGTCTTTAACTCCAGTTCCAGGGGAATCCGACACCCTCTTCTGACCTCCGTGGCATTGCATGACATGGGTGCACAAACCTGCATGCAGACAGTACATTCATACGCATATGAAAATAAATAAAATCTCTAGATCATTTTTATATATTACTAAGAGAAGAGTTAAAAAAAATTCAGTTCTAACCTCCAAGTCAGATATGCTGTTCAATAGACGAGACGCTTCTGAGCCTGTTTCTTGACTTAATATTTTTTTTAATGGATGTTATGCCATTGGAGTCGGGTTCTTCATGTTTCCTTACCTCCAATGCCAAGTGAATTCTTTGAAGTTATAGGCACCCCAGGAACTCTTTCACGCTATTCTCTACTTGCAGTTGCTACGATAGCATGTGTGTAATCAGTGGCTGCTTTATGGGGAACCATCTTCAGCTGTGAGGCCATGCTCTGCCCTGCAGAGTGACTAGTCTTTTAAAGAAGTGTACTGGGGTCAAAGGACAAAGGTATTTTCTTCATTGGACATAAAGTGTGTGGGTGTTAACTGTGCTTCTGGTGAGGATGTGTAACCCCTTCCAAGCTTGCCACACAGAATGAATGGACGAGCTGCAGGAGCTGTGAACTGCATTTCTGTCCTTTGTGGCTTCAGCTTGGGATGGAGGCAAGTGAAAATGCTCTGACCCAAAATGCTTGGACACCCCTTCAAAGAGCTCTGAAGCTACTTGCGATCAGCTCAAATGCATCTCCAACTCATCATCACATGGGAAAACAATCTAATTTGAAGGAAACAGAGGCTGAACTAGAGGTGCTTGTGGAGAAGGTAGGATATGGGGTGAGGTACTGGATTTCATGTGCTCAGTGGTATAAGAGAAGTGGCCCTCAGCTGGGTGTGGTGGTGCATGCTTTTTTAAAATTTTTTTTTTTTGTATGTGTATGAATGTACTGTCTGCATGTAGGTCTGTGCACCCGTGTCGTGCAATGCCGCGGAGATCAGAAGAGGGCGTCGGATTCCCCTAGAACTGAAGTTAAAGATGGTTTTCAGCCACCATGTGAGTGCTGGGGATCGAACCCGGGTCCTCTGCAAGAGCAGTCAGCGCTCTTAACCACTAGGCCATCTCTCCATCCCCTGGTGCACGCTTTTAATCCCAGCACTTCGGAGGCTGAGGCAGGCAGATCTCTGTGAGTTCAAGGGCAGCCTGGTCTACAGAGCGAGCTCCAGGTCAGCTGGGTTTAAAGGGAGACCCTGCTTCAAAAATACCCCCCCCCAAAAAAAAGTAGTACTCTACAGGGGAGCAAACAGATTTTAAGCAGTTGGACATCCTCTTCTGTGGCTGTCATCCACATAGACAGTGAGTTGCCCTTAAGAGTAGGGAGTCCAGCCGGGCGTGGTGGCGCACGCCTTTAATCCTAGCGCTCGGGAGGCAGAGGCAGGCGGATCTTTGTGAGTTCAAAGCCAACCTGGTCTACAGAGTGAGTTCCAGGACAGCTGGGGCTACAGGGAGACCCTGTCTCGAAAAAACAAAAAACAAAAAACAAAAAAAAAAAAGAGTAGGGAGTCCATACCCTGTGGGAAGGAAATACTAGATCTTACATACTGCAAAAAGTGTTTTGTTCCACATGTTCATGCTGTAAATCATTTGCATGTGTCCTTCCCTCTCCAATTTTCTATCCCCAGTCACGTTAACAGCTCTTCAACCCAGTCATTTAAACTGGGTAAGTAAGTAAACTAGGCAGTAAGACTGATTTTAAACTTGAGATTTTTTTTCTCCCTGGTATACAACTATCAAACATTTTTTTCCTTAAAATATCCTTTCTGGGTCTAGAGAGATGTCTCAGTGGTTAAGAGCACCGACTGCTCTTACAGAGGACCTGGGTTTGATTCCCAGCACCCACATGGCAACTAAGAACCGTCTTTTAACTCCAGTTCCAGGGGAATTCGACACCCTCTTCTGACCTCCACAGCGTTGCACGACACCCATGGTTGAGGCAGGGCAGAGAAGATAGGCCTGGAGCTGTGGTGCTAAAGACCCTGGGCCTCTTGGCTTGAGAGTAGAATAAGTTGTCCAAGGGTACATGACATTAAATGTCAGAGCTACACTGCGGATCCAGGTCTTAATACTCAAACTCAGGTACCCTAAGTTTCACCTTAATGCTCTTTCTACTATCATACTCATACCTCCATTGTTTATGCAGGGATCTTCTGTTTTTTATCACTGGGAGGCACAGAGGCCTTGGATCTGTGCTTTAAGAAGACTCCTGTTTTTCTCCGCAAAAAGTTCACCTCTCTCTACAATCTTAGGAAGTCCCAGGACTTTCTCTTGTAAAGCTCTGTTGCTGTCTGTCTCTAGGATGGGGTTGGGGAGGAGACCATGTTTTCCTGCTGTTTTCCAGAGTTCGTTGTGTCTTGCTTGAGAGTCATCCTTGGGTCTCCCTTCATCCCTCAATTTTCACTTGGAGGGGTCTTGAGGAATCCCTTCTGCTTTGCCTGTAGGGGAATTGCCCTCTAGATAGTGGTTGGCACCCACTCAGTGTCTTCCATTGTAGTTTTCAGTACATATGATTGTTCTAGAGGTATACACCAGGAGTCACATCAAGCTATGGACCTAGAATCTGGAGACAGTTGACTTGGGTTTCATGTTAGCTTTAACTTGGGAAAAATCATTCAACCCCTGCAAGTCTCAGTTTCTCCCTCCATAGAACAAGGACAGTAGTGAAGGCTACTTTGGTAGGTTGGTGGAGAATTGAGAGGCACCATAGCTCAAGGCCCACTTCCTAGCACATAGCAAGCATTTGACAGATGTCAGCTGGTATTATTTGCTCCTCTGATCCCTAATGCAGCTTTGGGAGAGAGGGAGGCAGGTGCCATTAACCCCTTTATACCCCTGGGAAGTTCGGGTTTCACAAATGTTAAACGACTTGATCTGAGGTCACAAAGCCAGCAAATGGCAGTCAGGACCCCAGGTGGCCTCTGAGTCCAGTGCTCCTTTCCTCTCTCTCAGTGGCCTCTGAAATGAATGTATTTCCCTTGGGGATTTACTTGACTGACTTTCATGTCTGCAAATTCTCTTTCCTTTCAGCTGCAGCTCCTTTTATCAGAATTCTGCCTGGCCTTAGTCTATAGAAACTCCCTACCTGTTGCTGGGACATGAGCAGGCCTCCCAGGAAGGCTCAGAAGAGCTACTCAGTCACCGAATATCCATCTGGTAGATTCTCTCTGTGCCTTCAGAGGACAGTTGTCCATTGAGTGGAATTAGCTTTGAGTCTCTTCAACTTGAAATAAAACCCATCATATATTTATGCATTTGAAAATTGAAGAATGATTTAATTTTATAAAAGGTATTATAATGTATGCAACACTATTGAAAAAATACTAATGAGATTTTACACTATTGAATGCTATATAAAAGATAACTTCTCATGCAAGTCCCCTGGGCTTCTTGCTTTCATGTTACTAAGAAGAGTCCTTTTTTTTTTTTTTTTGTCTTTTTGAAGCAAGGTCTCCCTGTAGCCCCAGTTGGCCTGGAACTCACTCTGTAGACTAGGCTGGACTTGAACTCACAGAGATCTACCTGCCTCTGCCTCCTGAGCACTGGAATTAAAGGTGTGTGCTACTACCATGCTTGGTTAGAAGTCCATTTTGTTCAGTAAAAACATTGGCCTTCATTCTTTTTTTTTCTATCTAATGGATCATGGATAGTTGCTAGTCTCTTATTCTCTTTTATATGGAATATTAATTTCTGAAGTGAAGGAGTCCTTTGTTTGGCTAGAGGACTCTGGGTATATTGCTGAGTCTCACTACATCTGATGGGATGATAATTATACGTTTAGGGAGATCAGTGAGATGTGAAGGCCTTGCATATTAGCATCCCTGACCTTTGGTAAGCACTTTGCCAACATGTCTTTATTTATTCTGTGGTTCTGGGGATTGAACCTTGGGCCTTGCATATTCTAGGCAAGTGCTCTACCACTATTCCTAGCTCCTGAAAGTCTTTTAAATCTTATGCCTCTAGAGCCCTCCACACTTATCCTCCCATAGTTATGTTCATTATTGTCTATTGCTGAACTTCTGAAATATATAGGACCAGTATTTATTTGAAGTAGATATGGTTAAACTACCTGACATAAACCTCTCTCAGTTTCTATTCCCATCAACTCTATGTGAAGGGCCCCAGTGGATCATAACATTACTTTAGTACTGTATTAGTCACTTTTCTGTTGCTGTGATAAAACACCATGACCAAAGGAACTTATAAAAGGAAGAGTTTATTTGAGCTTACGATTGACGGTTCCAGGGAATTAGAGTCCATTGTGGCTGGAGGTGTGGCGGCTGGATCTGGAGCAGCAAACCGAGGGTCACATCTCGCAAAGAGCACAGGAAACAGAGAGGGCAACTGTAGACCACAGAGGCTTGTTAAAACTCACTAAGACTGCCCCCAGTGACACACTTCCTGCAGCATGGCCACACACCCCAAGACCTCCAAAAACAGCACCACCAATTGGAGACAAATGTCTGAATACTTACAGCCTATGGGGGACACTCATGCAAACCACCACAAGTACCAAACATTATATTTATTTATTCATTTAATTAATTTTTTTTTTTTTGAGACAGAGTCTTCCTGCACCCCCAGCTGGCCTGGAACTTGCTATGTAGACCATGGTGGCCTTGAACTCACAGAGCTCTACCTGCCTCTGCCTCCCAACTGCTGGGATCAAAGGTGGGCACCCACCATGCTTGCCAGCACCACCATGCTTGCCAACACCTAATATTTTAAACTGAAAAAAATAAAACATATAAAACCCCACATGTGACACATGTATTGCTTACTGAATTGTCATAAGAATAAGCACCCAACCTGAGAAACTGAACTTTGTTACTCAACCTAGAAGCTGGCCATAAGCCCTGTTTCAGTCCAGTGCCTTCTCTTTCCCTAGATGTGACCACTCTTCTGACTTTTACAGTATTCACTTCTTTGCTTTTCAAAAAACTTAAACAGCTGGGCGTGGTGGTGCACGCCTTTAATCCTAGCACTCAGGAGGCAGAGGCAGGCGGATCTCTGAGTTTAAGGCCAGCTTTGAACTTAAAACTTAATAAAAAAACTTAACCAGCAGGCATGGCAGCTCATTCTTATAATTCCAGAGTTTGGGAGCTGAGCCAGGAGGAGTGGTGTAAGTTCAATGCCATCCTGGGAGACAGTGTGACTTTATCTCAAAAGACCACTTACCCAACCAACTAGCCAACCAACCAGACCAAAAAAAAAAAAAAAAAACAAAACCAAGTTTTTAAAATTCCAATTGGTATCCCATGATACTATAGTTTGATCTTGCCCATTAAAAAAAGTGGTATTAATTTTAGAGACAGAGTTTCATGTGGCATAGGCTAGCTTCAAACTTATTGTGTAGCTGTGGATGACCTTGAACTTCTGACCCCTAGCCTCCACCTCCCGTATTCTGGGATTGCAGGCTCTGTTGATGACTATGGGTCAATAATCTCAGGTGTGAGGTCTGTTATTTTGATACAAAGTTTCAAATCTTTTTTCTTTTCATCAGTTTTATTTTTTGACAATTTCATAACTACAGAGACTGTGTTGTGATCATGGTGACCACCCCCATCGCCCTCTCCTATCTGTTTCCCACTCCTAGTGATTCCCTCTCCGCCAACTAGCATCCTACCCCCATGTCTTTTCTTCTTCCTTTTTGTGCAGGTCTTCAGGCAGGGAAATTTTTCTTGAATTACTACTGTTGCATTCCCTTGTTTTGGTTTCTTTTTTGGTACTAAAGCTTGAACCCAGGTCCTTGCCTGGGCTGAGGAGAGTGAGCTGTAGGCCCAGTTCTAGCTTTCTTAACTAGCTCTGTTAATGTTTATGTTCCTTTCTTTGGCTTTAATACTTGCCAATTTCTGTTGAATCTTGTAATCTCCTGCTTCATTTCTTTTTGTCTGCCTTCTTCCCTGATTTTTACCTTTTATTTCTCCTAAGAAACATACACTTAAAAAAAATCTTCTAGTCTAGCCTTTGTTTCTGAAAGAAATTTTTCTTTCCGTTTTTTTTTTTCTGAGTTCTGTCACCTCACTTCAGAGTTTTTCTAATTTTGATTTATGTTCTTTTATGTCCTGTGGTTCTAAGAATGTGTGTGAGCTTGGTTTGAAACAGGTATCATTTTGTCTTATAGACGTAATGTTGTGGTGTGCTCTTTCTCCTGGGTAGAGGGGCCGACCCTAGAAGGAAGCCATCAAAATCTAGCATCCCTTCATGCTTAAAGTCCTAGAGGGAATTGGATTGAAGGGATCATTCCTCAATTTAATCAAAGCCATATACAGGAAACCCACAGCCAATATCATCCTAAATGGGGAAATGACAGAAACATTCCCTTTATTTTATTTATTTATTTATTTATTTATTTATTTATTTATTTATTTATTTATCTTCTCGAGACAGGGTCTCCTTGTTGCCCCAGCTGTCCTGGAACTCACTCTGTAGCCCCAGCTGTCCTGGAACTCACTCTGTAGACCAGGCTGGCCTTGAACTCACAAAGATCCTCCTGCCTCTGCCTCCAGAGTGCCAGGATTAAAGGCGTGCACCACCATGCCTGGTGAAACATTCCCTTTAAAGGTAGGAACTCAACAAGGCTGCCCCCTGTCACCACTCCTCTTCAATATAGTGCTTGAAACACTTGCTAGAGCAAAAAGGCAAGAAAAGGAAATTAAAGGAGTACTAATTGGAAAAGAGGAAGTCAAGCTATCCCTATTTGCTGATGATATGATTGTTTACTTAGGGATGCTAAAAACTCCACCAGAAGACTCCTAGAAATGATTAACAGCTTCAGCAAAGTGGCAGGATACAAAATTAACCTAAAAAAATCAACGGCCTTTCTTTACACCAACAACAAGCAACTAGAGAAAGAATTCAAAGAGACCTTCCCACACACAATAGCCTCAAAAACAATAAAATACCTAGGAACAAACCTAACCAAAGACACCAAAGATCTCTACAACAAACATTTTAAACCTTTAAAGAAAGAAATTGAAGAAGACATCAGAAGATGGAAAAACCTCCCATGCTCATGGATTGGGAAAATTAACATTGTAAAAATGTCCATTCTACTGAAGCTCTTATATAGATTTAATGCAATCCCAATCAAAATACCCAAGAGTTTCTTCACAGGCTTGGAAAAAAAGTCCTTAAATTCATTTGGAAAAACAAAAGACCCCAAATAGCCAACAAAACCTTGAGCGAAAAGAGCTACACAGGGGGGATCTTTATACCAGACTTCAAACTATACTACAGGGTTATAGTCATAAAAACAGCCTGTACGGGCACAAAAACAGACCCGTTGACCAATGGAAAAAACCGAAGATCCCAAACTGAGCACATACAATTTCAGCCATCTCATATTTGACAAGGGGGCCAAGAAGACACAATGAAGAAAAGACAGCATCTTCAGCAAGTGGTGTTGGCAAAACTGGATCATCACTTGCAGAAGAATGAAATTAAACCCCTACCTTTTGCCCTGTACAAAAGTCAACTCCAGATGGATCAAAGACCTCAACGTGAAACCCCAAACTCTGAAGGTGATAGAAGAAAAAGTTGGCAGTAGGCTGCAAGACATAGGCGTAGGAAAAGACTTCCTAATTCAGATAGCAGCTGCACAAGAATTAAGGTCGACAATTGACAAATGGGACCTCATTCAACTCAAAAGCTTCTGTCCATCAAAAGAAACAATCAAGGAAGTGAAGAGAAATCCCACAGAGTGGGAGGAACACCTTCACTGCAGAAACCTCTGACAAAGCCTGATTCCAGAATATATAAAACGAAGAAAAAAAAACAAAGAAAGCAAAGAAAACCAAATGCCCCAATTCAATATGATGGAAGGCAAAGAGCTGTACAGAGATTCACAAGTGAGGAATTTAGAGATGGTTGAGAAAACTTATAGAGTGTTCACTTTTCAACTCACCTAATCATTAAGGCACATGCAAATCAAACCACTTTAAGATATCATCTGTCATAGTTTGTATTCCAATGCTGTGACAAACCATCTTCCTCTCGACCACCCTCAAACTTGAGGAGGAAAGGGATTCTTCGACTTACATCTCCGGATCACATGGTTCATCACTTAGGAGCCAAAGCAAGGAAGCTCGGGCAGGAACCTGGAGGCAGGAGCGTGAAGCACAGGCCATGGAGACAGTGTGTCACTGGCTTGCTCCCCTGGCCCATGCCCGCCTGACCTTTTATACAGCACACAACAACCTGCCCAGGTTAGCACCACCCATAGTGGGCTGGGGTCCTTCCACATTGCTCAACAATCAACAACAATACTCCACAGACGTGACCATCAGGCCATCCAATGGACCAAATTCCCCAATTGTAGGCTTCCCTCACCCAGGTGTCAACGTTGACACTAACACCTAGTCAGCACGCGATTCGACCCCCTGTGTCAACTTGGAACAACAAAACACATCACTATGAAAACCACCACCTTTCCAGCTTTCCCAAAGTATGATGTTAACATATCAATCACAAACCTAAGACAGTACAACCTTAAAAGCCCCGAATCCTTAAACATGTCCCATACTTAACGTTCCTGTCTTCTAAACGTCTCTTAAACTGTGGGTGCTGTAAAAACTCCAAAACAAGACTGTCTATTTCAAAGGGAAGAGAGATCAGGCACACTCAAAACCAAAACCTAAGTCCAGCACGTAGCTCAAGTCTGGATCATCTGGGTGCACCGACAACTTCTGGGCTCCAACAGGGTTTCAGCAGCCCCCTTCTCTCGACTCTGCATCCGTGGCACACACCTCATTCGAAAGCTCAGGCCAGTTCCCATTTCACCACCTGCTGCTACTCTGTGTTGTCATCCCGTGGTCCCAGCATTTCCAAAAAACGCTGGGGTCTCGCACAACTGAAGACACCTTCACCAACTGGCTCTCTGACCTCTACCTGGTGCAAGCCGTAGTTCATCATCCATGACCCCTGCAATCCTGGGGTCTTCATTGCTACACCGAGGGTGGCACTTTCACCACGTGGTCTTTTCTGGACCTCTCATCAGTGCCAGCCTCGGACTGTCTCTGTGACCCCTCAAATTTCAAAACCGGAACCCTATAGGAGACTCTTACACATTACAAGTCCTGCCTCTGGCTCAAGATGGAGGCTCCAGGCCCCTTCTAGATCATAGCTTCATGTGTATGACCCTGTAATAATCTTCCCAGAAGATTTCGCCACAGTGATGTACTGGTCTCTTGTTACTTACAGCTGATTTTTCAGCCCCAGCTAACCAGACATTCAATTGTCCCAGTAAAACAAAGATTTCACTTCAGTTTTGGTCTTTTTGTACTTACAGCTGATTCTTCAGCCCCGCACTGACTAGAACCCACATGATACACAGTTCCTGATGATCTCTGTCCTCCTTGAAACTGCAGAAACTTCACAAGCCGGCCTCCATCTGTCTACAAGAATCCTTGCGCAAAACTGCTCCAAAGCTCCACAGCATGCATTTAGGCTTCAATTGACCTTCCCAGCCCAAAGTTCCATAATGCTCCACGATTCCTTCCCAAAAACATCAAGTCAGGTCTGTCACAGCAATGCCCCACTCTCTGGTACCAATTCGGTCTACATAGTTGGTCTTCCATTGCTGGTGGACAAAAACCACTCTGACATACCAACTTGGGGAGGAAAGGGTTTATTCAGCTTTATCATCTCCTGGATCACAGTTCTATCACTTGAGTCCAAGGCAGGACACTCAGGGCAGAACACATGGAGGCAGGAGCTGATACGCCACAGGCCATGGAGGATTGGCTTTATGTTCACGACTGCTCTGTCCCTGGGCCTCATGTCCAGCCGACCTCTTATACAGTACACAACAACCCTGCATTTCAAGGTGGCGCTACACCCTAGTGGGCTGGGCCTCCACATCTGCTCAACAATCAAGACAATACTCCACAGAGCGTGGCCAAGCCCAGTCCAATGGCAGCCAATTTCCCAGAGGCTGCCCTCAACCAGCGTGTGTCTGGGCAATTTGACACTAAAGCTATCCCAGCACAATCATCCTCTCAATAAGACTGGCTTAGGATCAAGAAAACAAATGATGTGGCTGGAGAGATAGCCTAGCAGTTTACAGGTGCTGACTTCTTTGATAGGGACCCGGGTTCGCTCCCAGCACCCCCCTGGAGCATGAAAACAGTCTTGGAACTACTGCCAGGGAATCAAGGTCACCTCTTCTGACCTCTGCGGACATATGCATCCACGGGTGCACAAACTACATGCGACAGTACATTCATACACATGTAAAATCAATAAAAAATAAATAACAAAAAAAAAAACAATTGATACCAGTGCTCGACGACGGTGTGCGGGACCAGGGGAATACTCATCCACTGCTGGGGGAATCCAACGCACCCTCTTACGAAAGTATGCGGAGCAACCTTTCGGACCCCGATCTTGGAATGAACTGCCCCTCCGCCTATATACCTGACACCACTATCCACTCCTCAGGTCATGTTACCTCAGACTCACCCCATCCGCAAGAGATACTCATGCACAAGCCCTTGTTTTATTTTAGCTCTCTTCAAAATAGCAAAATGGACCGCCACACCCAAATGCCCACAGATTTGATGAGTCGGATCGAAGCAAATGGTGGTTACTCTACGCAATGGACGTTTATGCAGCAGTAAGAAAGATGACATTAATGCGCATCTTCAGTGCCATAATGGGCGAGGCTATTCGACGCGACATCCAGCATAGATGCAAGTAAACACAGGTCCCAGAAAAAAAAACGACGAATGGTATCCCTCATCTGTGGATGCTAGTGCCAATTACCAACAGTTGTAAGTATTTTTGTGGATGGCCCCTTGGCTTTTTTCCAAAAGCAGTTGGAGTGATGCCATTATTCGGAAAGAAACAACAACAACAAACAACAAAACAACAACAGAAAAGAACAGAAAGATCAAACAATATTATATGAACTGACTGAAACAGAACTTCTGCTCAAAACAGTCACTTTTCCCATGGAGAATTTGAGACAGACTGAGGAAAGAGATGAAAAGCTTGTTTGCAAGAATGCAATGAGCTCTGGCAGAGGGAAATGGGGCGGAGGGGAATGGGGGGAACGGGCTAGATAGAATGTTATTTTCTAAAAACCCATAAATAAATACAATTTAAAAAACAAGGGAGTCGTCAGTGCTATTTCCCACAGACCCACACCTGCCTCTTTCCACAGCCCCCAGCTAATTCCTGGGGCATCTCCAGCGCTCTCCTGGTGGTGCCGCCACACTTTCCCTCTGCCGTCTCCTGCTGGATGATGGCAGTGCTCAGATCTGGTGCTGGATGATGGCAGTGCTCAGATCTGGTGCGGGATGATGGCAGTGCTCAGATCTGGTGCTGGATGATGGCAGTGCTCAGATCTGGTGCTGGATGATGGCAGTGATCAGATCTGGTGCTGGATGATGGCAGTGACTCAGATCTGGTGCTGGATGATGGCAGTGCTCAGATCTGGTGCTGGATGATGGCAGTGCTCAGATCTGGTGCTGGGTGATGGCAGTGCTCAGATCTGGTGCTGGATGATGGCAGTGATCAGATCTGGTGCTGGATGATGGCAGTGCTCAGATCTGGTGCTGGGTGATGGCAGTGCTCAGACCTGGTGCTGGGTGATGGCAGTGATCAGATCTGGTGCTGGATGATGGCAGTGCTCAGATCTGGTGCTGGATGATGGCAGTGCTCAGATCTGGTGCTGGATGATGGCAGTGCTCAGATCTGGTGCTGGGTGATGGCAGTGCTCAGACCTGGTGCTGGGTGATGGCAGTGATCAGATCTGGTGGCTGCTCTGTCCCCACTCACTTTTATTTTGGAGTTTGGGGCCCTACTATGTCATACTTTTTTGTTTTTCAAGAATGGCATTTATTACCAGAATCTTGTTTAATGTCTGGTTGACAACAGCCAATTCGATAGGATGTCGGTCCAAGATGCCCCGTTCTGAAGTGTTCGCTTGTTGCCCTTATCTTTGTCTTTCCACTATTTTCCTCCCCTTTAGGCTTGGGAGACTGGCAGGACACACTTTGGAAAGTCTGTTGAAGTGGTGGGCCTGAGACACTTGTTTTTTCCTGATGCCATGGACTCTTCTGGGTAGCTAAGTCTGGTACCACCCTGGAGGGGTATGAGGCTGCATTTCTGAAGCAGCCATGCATGAGCAGTTCTCACCACAGAGACTGGCTCCTTATTGTTTTTTTTTTTTAGTATTTTAATTAAATTGCGTGCGTATGTGTGTGTGTGGTGTGTGTGGTGTGCGCACGTCGTGTGTTGTGCCTCACGTGACCAGAAGGGGAGCGTGCCATCCCTTAGAGTTGAAGTTACAAGCCGTGTGAGTATCTTTGTGGGTCCAAACTTAGGCTCAGAGAGCCGCAAGTGCTTTGGAAAAGTGAGCTATCTCTCAGCCCAGGAGATAAGCTCTTTATGTTTGGCCAGCTTGATTGTGTCCACTCCTTTGGGGACTTGCAGTTTCCAGATTTTTTGAGGAAGGCTTCCAGAGTTGTGATGCATTCCTGCTGGTTTACACCTTGTTCACAGGAACTCCTGTCATTGGGGGTCCCCCACCCCTTCCTCCCACTCCCAGTCTCCATATGCAGCCAGGAGAAAGGGCTCATTTTACAAATTATGATGTCCGGCTGGACGTGTTGCATGCTTTAATCTAGCCGGGGCAGTGGACTCTCGTGAGTTCAGTCCAGCCTGCGGTACATGTGAGTTCCAGGTAGGTGGGGCTGCAGGGAGATCCTGTCTCAAAAGACCTAAACACAACAAACAACAAAAAACCAACAAAACAAAAACAATGATGTGTCAGTGGTGCTATTTCTTAGGATGTAGAGATACTGAGAATGGGGGATGGAGAGTGCCCTAGCGGTTAAGGGCGCTGACCACTCTTACAGAGGACCCATGTTCGGTCCCCACCACTACATGGGGCTGAGAACGTCTGAAACTCCAATTCCAGGAGAACTAGTTCCAGGGGAATCTGACACCCTCTACTGACCTCCGTGGCATTGCACGACACGGGTGCACAAACATAATGCAGACAGTCATTATACCATACAGAAATAAAAATAAAAAAAGTTTAAAAAAAGATACTGAAAATGGATTGCCATGTGTTTAATAAAATTATATTACATATTATGTATTTCATATTATATATGTATTTGGAGGACCAGACAGGGCTACTTTTAATGCTCCCCTATTAGGCTTTTATTGTTTGTTTTTTGAGACAAGTCTTAGGTTGCAGAGGGCTAACCTTGACGTTGCTATATTTGGGGCCCTACTATGTCATACTTTTTTGTTTTTCCAAGAATGCAATTTATTAACCCAGAATTCTTTGTTCTAATGCTTCTGGTTGACAACAGCCAATTCGCTAGTGATGTTGTCCAGATGCCTCTGTTCCTGAAGTGTTCGCTTGTTGCCCTCATCTTTGTCCTTTTCCACTATTTTCATCCCCTTTAGGGCTTGGGAGACTGGCAGGACACACTCTTGGAAAGTCTGTTGAAGTGGCTGGGCCTGAGACATTGTTTCCATGATGTTCTCCATGGATCTTTCTGGGTAGCTAAGTCTGGTACCACCCCTGGAGGTACTGAGGCTGCATTCTTGAAGCAGCTCATGCATAGAGCCAGTTCTCACCACAGAGACTGAGCTCCTTATTGTTTTTTTTTTTTTAGTATTTTAATTTAAAAATTGCGTGCGTGTGTGTGTGTGTGTGTGTGTGTGTGCGCACGTCTGTGTCTGTGCCTTCAGTGACCAGAAGAGGGAGTGCCATCCCTTAGAGTTGAAGTTACAAGCAGTTGTGAGCTATCTTCTGTGGGTCCAAACTTAGGTCCTCCAGAAGAGCAGCAAGTGCTTTGAAAGCTGAGCTATCTCTCAGCCCCAGGAGTAAGCTCTTTATGTTTGGCCAGCTTGATTGTGTCCACTCCTTTGGGGACTTGCAGTTTCCAGATTTTTTGAGGAAGGCTTCCAGAGTTGTGATGCATTCCTGCTGGTTTACACCTTGTTCACAGGAACTCCTGTCATTGGGGGTCCCCACCCCTTCATCCCACTCCCAGTCTCCATACTGCCAGCCAGGAGAAAGGGCTCATTTTACAGATTATGATGTCAGGCTGGACGTGTTGCATGCCTTTAATCTCAGCAGAGGCAGGTGGATCTCTGTGAGTTCAAGTCCAGCCTGGTCTACATAGTGAGTTCCAGGCCAGCTTGGGCTGCAGGGAGATCCTGTCTCAAAAAGACTAAACAAACAAACAAACAAACAAAAAACCAACAAAACAAAACAAATGATGATGTCAGTGTTGCTATTTCTTAGGATGTAGAGATACTGAGAATTGGGGCTGGAGAGATGCCCTAGCGGTTAAGAGCGCTGACCACTCTTACAGAGGACCCATGTTCGGTCCCCACCACCTACATGGTGGCTGAGAACCGTCTGAAACTCCAATTCCAGGAGAACTCCAGTTCCAGGGGAATCTGACACCCTCTACTGACCTCCGTGGCATTGCATGACACGGGTGCACAAACCTACATGCAGACAGTACATTCATACACATACAGAAATAAAAAATAAAAAAAAGTTTAAAAAAAGATACTGAGAATTGTGATGCCATGTGTTTAATAAAATTTATATATATACATATATATGTATTTCATATATATATGTATTTGGAGGACCAGACAGGGCTACTTTTAATGCTCCCCTATAGGCTTTTATTTGTTTTGTTTTTTGAGACAAGGTCTTAGGTTGCAGAGGCTAACCTTGAAGTTGCTATGTAGCTGAGGATGGCCTCAAATTTCTGATCTTGCTTCTGTCTCTGGAATGCTGGGATTATAGGCATGCACTACCATACTCAATGCTAGGGATCAAACTCAGTACTTTGGGCATGGTAGGCAAGCGTTCTACCAAACCAAACTATATCCCATGCCCCCAAATACTTTTTATATATCTATATGGACATATTAGCAAAAATCACTTGCCCTTATTTAATTCAGTTTTCTTTTTAAAAATTTTTTAAATTTTATTTATTTTTTATGTGTATGAATGTACTGTCTGCATGCAGGTCTGTGCGCCCATGTTGTGCAATGCCACGGAGGTCAGAAGAGGGTCTTGGATTCCCCTGGAACTGGAGTTCTCCTGGAATTGTAGTTACAGACGGTTCTTAACCACCATGTGGGTGCTGGGGATCGAACCCGGGTCCTCTGCAAGAGCAGTTGGTGCTCTTAACTGCTAGGCTATCTCTCCAGCCCTAATTCAGTTTTCTTTAGTACAATAATAGGCGCTGGGAGTTGTGGTAAACAAAAATCTGGTTTTTATTCCTCTGGATACTGAAATGGGTCCAATGAGATAGGTGTGCTGCACTTGGTTGTACTTTAGCTACCGTATTATTTCAAGATTTCTAGGTTAATGACAAAGTAAAGATTTAGGGTGTCTAGGATTGGTTGGAACATCATGCGAAAGGTTGATTTTCATGCCTGGAGGCAGGCTGTGGCATGGGAATCCAGTTTTTTTTTGTTTTGTTTTTTTTTTGTTTGTCTTTTCGAGAAAGGGTCTCCCTGTAGCCCCAGCTGTCCTGGAACTCACTCTGTAGATCAGGCTGGCCTTGAACTCACAGAGATCCGCCTGCCTCTGCCTCCCAAGTGCTAGGGTTAAAGGCATGTGCTACCCCGCCTGGCAGGAATCCAGTTTTTAAGCTTCTCTTCTTGTTTTATTTATTTATTTATTTATTTATTTATTTATTTATTTATTATTTCTTTTTATGTGTATGAATGTACTGTCTGCATGTAGGTTGGTGCACCTGTGTTGTGCAATGCCGCAGAGGTCAGAAGAGGGCATTGGATTCTCCTGGAACTGGAGTTAAAGAAGGCTCTTAGCTGCCATGTGGGTGCTGGGAATCAAACCTGGGTCCTTTTGCAGTCAGTGCTCTGAACCACACTGAGCCATTTCTCCAGCCCTATCTCTTTTTTAAAAAAATTATTATTTTTTTATGTGTATGAATGTACTGTCTGCATGTAGGTTGGTGCACCTGTGTAGTGCAGTGCCACGGAGGTCAGAAGAGGGCGTCAGATTCCCCTGGAACTGGAGTTAAAGACGGTTCTTAGCTGTCATGTGGGTGCTGGGAATTGAACAGGGGTCCTCTGCAAAAGCAGTCAGTGCTCTTAACCACTGAGCCATCTCTCCAGCCCCTCTTCTTGTCTCTTTAATGCTCTCCCATACCATGTGTGCATGAATCAAGTGTCCAATGGTTAGGGACCTATCTAGCTGGTCTTTGTGTTGCCACCTCCAGCACAGTGTGCAGCATAGAACATTCAGTGGATGGGGGAATACCTGCTTATCTGACAAAGTTACAATGTACATTATTCATTTGTGTTTCCTGCCTATAAGAGTGGAAACATCTGCAGCACAGAGATCAGGAGCTTTTCACTTTTCTCTCTGCCTAGTAACCAATGACTGAATCAGTAAGAGTGACAATGGACTGTTAGAAGATCTTCAACAAGAAACCATCCTTTTGTGTTTCTTGATGTTTTAAAAGACAAAAATAATGTTGTACTTGACTTCTAAGACCAAGAGATGAGACTGCACAAAGTAAAATTTACTCAGAGCACAGCTGTATCTATGTACATACTACATATCCTAGACAGAACAGCAGTGCCTGCCTTACCCAGCTCAGAGCTTATGGTTAATGTTCCTCTAGGGCAACATTGACTGTTCCACTGGAAAAAATGCGCTCTTACTTCTAGTAGGTGATCAAATTCTACTTCCTTTTTGGGGCCTGGAACTTTCTGTAGGGCCAGAGAAGTACCTAGAGTCTAGATTTCCTCTTGAAGCCTCAGCAAGTACAAGGATCTGCATGTAACCCTTGGTGCACACACATGTTACATATATAGGCCTATAGGCTTATCCTCATTTGTGTGGGGTGCACTCTTGCAGGCCATAATGGACATCTCCTTGCCTCTTTTGGAACCAAGTAGTCAGTTTGAAGCCCTCATAGTGCCCCAGAGCCTTGCTACAATCTTTGGGCCATGCATAGTTGATGACAATTAAAATAACATTTAAAAATTTTATTATTATTGTTATTTTTTTTTTTTACATTTTATTGAGCAGTTATTAGTGTGCCAGTTACTGCGCTAATTTTGCTTCAAATGAGTGAGTTCAATATTTTTTTTTCTTTTGGGGAGGAAAGGGTTTATTTGGCTCACATCTCCCAGGCCATACACACTGAGGAAGCCCAGCATAAGAACTCAGGGCAGGAATCTGGAGGCAGGAGCTGAAGCACAGGCCATGAAAGAATGCTGTTACTGGCTTGGTCCCCTGCCCATGCCCAGCCTGCTTTCTTATATGGTACATAACAACCTGCCCAGGGGTGGCACCACCCATAGTGGGCTGGGCCCTCCCGCACTACTCAACATGAATTCTCCACAGACATGGCCACAGGCCAGTCCAATGGAGCCAAGTCCCCAATTGAGGCTTCTTCAACCCAGGTCTGTGAAGTTGACACTAAAGCTGTCCAGAACAGTTGACCCCTTGTGAACTTGACACACAAAACACAACACTATTAAACCATTACCTTTCCTTTTCTTGTCCCCAAGGTAATGTTAACAATCACAACATGAGACAGTACAACCTCAAAAGCCCCACAGTTCTTTTTTTCTTTGGTCTTTTTGAGACAGGGTCTCCCTGTAGCCCCAGCTGTCCTGGAACTCTCTGTGTAGACCAGGCTGGCCTTGAACTCACAAAGATCCGCCTGCCTCTGCCTCCCAAGTGCTAGGATTAAAGGCGTGTACCACCACGCCCAGCAAGCCCCACAGTTCTTAAAAAGCCCACAGTTTGTTAAAAGTTCACAGTTTGTTAAAAGTCTCTTAACTGTGGGGTCCTGTAAAATCCCAAACAAGTACTGTCTTATTTCAAAGGGAAGAATCAGGCACACTCAAACAAAACCTAAGTCCAGCAAAGTAGCTCAAGGCTGGACACCTGGGATTCACTCACGATCTTCTGGGCTCCAAAGGGTTTTGGCAGCTCCCCCTCTCCGACTCTGACGTCCACAGCACACACAGCTCATCTCACAGGCCCAGGTCAGCTCCATTTCAGACCTACTGCTGCTCTTGGTGGTCATCCCATGGTCCTGGCATCTCCAAAAAGCTGGGGTCTCCACTGAAACTGAGGCAGCACCTTCACCAATGGTCTCTTCTGACCTCTCCTGGTGCAAAGCCTCAGCTTATCTTCAGGGCCCCTGCAATCCTGGGGTCTTCACTGCAACTGAGGTGCACTTTCACCAATGGCCTTTCCTGGCCTCTCACAGTGCCAAGCCTCAGCAGCTCTCTGTGACCCCTTCACATTTCAACACTAGAACCATATAGGAGACTCTTCCACATTACCAAGTCCTGATTCTGGCTTGAGGTGGAGGGTCAGGCCCCCTCTGAACCACAGCTTCTGTGTTCTGACCCTGAGGAAATTCTTCCCAGATTTTACCACAGTGATGCCGGAATCTTGTTACTTACAGCTGATTTTTCAGCCCCAGCCAACCAGCATCAATTGTCCCAGTACAACAAAGGTTTTGCTTCAGGTTCTGGTCTCTTGTTACTTACAGCTGATTCTTCAGCCCCAGCTGACCAGAACCCACAGATTCTTAATTTAAAAAGTATCGGGGCTGGAGAGATGGCCTAGGAGTTAAGAGCACTGACTGCTCTTGCAGAGGACCTGGGTTCAATCCCCAGCACCCACATGGTGGCTGAGAACCGTCCGTTACTCCAATTCCAGGAGAACTCCAGTTCCAGGGGAATCCAACGCCTTCTTCTGACCTCCGCAGCATTGCACGACACGGTGCACAGACCTGCATGCAGACAGTACATTCATACACATAAAATAAATAAATAAATAAATAAATAAAATAAAATAAAAAGTATCATACAAACAGCTCTGATGGTCTCTGCTTCCCTTTGAAGCTTCAGAAGCTAGGCCTCCATCATCTACAACTCTTTCAGCATAACTGTTCCAACTTCCACAGCAACAAACTTTAGACATTCAATGATTTTTCTAGCCCAAAGTTACAAACACTTCCACAATCATCTCCCAAAACACCAAGGTCAGCCACAGCAGTACCCCACTCCTGGTACCAATTTCTGTTCTAGTTTCCTTTCCATTGCTGTGACAAAACTCTGGCAAATTCCAGCTTGAGGAGGAAGGGGTTTATTTGGCTCACATCTCCTGGGTCACAGTTCATCACTGAGGGACCCCCCCCCATAGGAACGTGGCAGGAACCTGGAGTAAGGAGCTGAAGCACAGGCCGTGGAGGATGCTGCTTACTGGCCTGGTCCAATGAAGTTGGACAATTTTTCTCTCTCTCTTTTTAAATTTTATTTATTTATTTTTTTATGTATATGAATGTACTGTCTACATGTAGGTTTGTGCATTCGTGTCATGCAATGCGGCAGAGGTCAGAAGAGGGTGTTGGATTCCCCTGGAACTGGAGTTAAAGATGGCTCTTAGCTGCCATGTGGGTGCTGGGAATTGAACCCGGGTCCTCTGCAAGAGCAGTCGGTGCTCTTAACCGCTGAGCCATCTCTCCAGCCCCAGACAATGTTTCTCAAGGTCACAGTATGAGTAGGTACAAGTGCCAGGACCCATACTCAGGGGTGTTAGAAATGTCCAAAATTCATGTTCGTTGCAACTTATTTCTTGAGGGTTTCTGGGAAGCAGACTCTGAGACAGAGATTAGTGGGTGGGAGATCCGTGAGCAAGCTGGGGATCAGCACCTGTGGAAGGAACAAGTTGATGAGGCTCAATGAAAATCTTAGCCAACCCTGGGGATAGGGGAGCTCGAAAGGCCCTTCAGAATTGACCTGTATTGGAGTGCAAGAGCCAGAGGAAGGAGAAGTCTACAAATAACAAAGAAATAGTTCTGCACTGCCGGGAGGCTTGCTGGCTTATTCACCTCCTTGCTCATTCATGCCTTCATCCCTTCATCTACTTAACATGCTGGAGTCAGTGCTGAATGCTGGGAGGAATATAAAGAGAGGCCTATAGCCAACATGGAGATGATGAACATGCCAGTGGAATGCAGACTGGTGGGTGCTACAATAGAGGCTCTTGGAGGACTTTTCCCGAGGAGATGTAAAGAAATATCTCTTTGCCCCAGGTAGAGAGGATTATATCCAATGAGTTTGGGGGTTACTTATGGGTATATGAGTGATTCACAGGCAGCTACAGCACCAGAAAGTGTCACCCCAGTGAACTGGTTAGCTCTACAATAGTGATTGAACTCTTAGGGAGGGATCTTGTGACTCTCAGGACCCTCTCCCTCCTTCCATGAGAGGATGTGCAGTTTTGTGAGGGTCTCATGTAGGCATTACATCTGTTCTGCTTCAAGACAGTGATGGTCATGGCCAACCTGGAGAAAATAGCTACTCTGCAGAGGTATACACAGGCCTCTATGAGAACATGGACTGGGCCACCGAAGACAGGCTGGAGGAACCAAGGCGTATTGGATGCATTCTCAAGGTTTCTTCAGATGGCTTCTTTATCAATTTGGGCTGCCATTAAGAAAATACTGGGCTGGAGAGATGGCTCAGTGGTTAAGAGCGCCAACTGCTCTTGCAGAGGACCTGGGTTTGATTCCCAGCACTGGGAGTTAAGAACTGTCTTTAAGCTGGGTGTGGTGGCTCTCACCTTTAATCCCAGCACTTGGGAAGGAGAGGCAGGTGGATCTCTGTGAGTTCAAGGGCAGCTTGGTCTACAGGGTAAGTTCCAGGCCAGCTGGGGCTATGGGGAGACCCAGTCTCAAAAAAAAAAAAAAAAAAGAAAAAAGAAAAAAGAAAATACTGCTTGACTTGTAGCATAACCCAGTTACTAGGTTATAGAGTAAGTTCAAAGCTAGTAAGGATTACTTAGTGTATTAGTCACTTTTCTGTTG
Organism: Rhizomys pruinosus; assembly: GCA_009823505.1. NCBI lineage: Eukaryota > Metazoa > Chordata > Mammalia > Rodentia > Spalacidae > Rhizomys > Rhizomys pruinosus. The sequence goes on from VZQC01012422.1 coordinate 190,091, forward strand.
CTGTGATAAAACACCATGACCAAGGAACTTATAAAAGGAAGAGTTTATTTGAGCTTACGATTGACGGTTCCAGGGAATTAGAGTCCTTTGTGGTGGGAGGCATGGCAGTTGGAGCTGGAGCATCATACCGAGGGTCACATCTCACAATGAGCACAGGAAGCAGAGAGAGAGGGCGACTGGAGACCACGAGGCTTGTTAAAACTCACTAAGCCTGCCCCCAGTGACATAGTTCCTCTAGCATGGCCACACCTTCTAAGACCTCCAAAAACAGTGCCACCAACTGGAGACAAATGTCTGAATACTTAAAGCCGATGGGGGTCACTCATTCAAACCACCACATTCCACTCTCTGGCCCCCATAGGCTCCTGACCATATAAAATGCAAAATGCATTTAGTCCAACCTTAAAAGTCCATAGTCTTTACCAGTTTCAATGCCATTCAAAACTTACAGTTTCACCACAGTCCAAAGTCTCTTCTAGACTCAGGCCAATCTCTTAACTGTAAGCTCTTGTAAATCAAAAGCAATTACAAAACTCCCAATGTACAGTGGAATGATATACACATTCCATTCCAAAAGGGAGGAATAGAGGCATAGTGAGGAAACACTGGACCAAACAAGACAAAAACCAGCAGGGCAAACCAAGTCCTTAGCTCCATGTTTTTTGGGACTTGACTTCCAAAGGGCTTAGATGGCTCAGCTCTTCCAGCTTTGCTTGCAACAATACATTCTTTCTTAGGCTGGTACACTCCCTGTATGCAGCTCTCCTGGGCAAATATCTCACAGGTCTGGCATCTCAAAAGTCTTCTTGGGTCTCTGCTGCCAACCAGGCTTCACATTCACAGCTTCACTCGATGGCCTATCAGGGCCTTCTTTATCCAGGGACGCCCCTGCGCACTCTTGCCTGACCTTGGCAGCTCTCTGAAACCTGGAGGAAGAACTGATGACCCTCCACTCTTGCAAACTTCATGCTCTAAAGCCAGCACCAACGTGAATGAAATTGCTGAATTGGCTGCAAGTTTGGGATGGACTTATCTCCCTACTTTAACCACATTTGCATTTTTCTCGCCTGGACTTGTTGGAGTAGAAAACCCTTTCAGTATTTTCCTTTCAAAAGCTGGAGAAATTAGCTGGGTGTGGTCTTGCCCTGAAGGTACTGATTCTTTTTGTTTCTTGTAATATCTAGGCCTCTCCTTAATACACTTTAGTCTCCTTATGAAAGGGAGCTCTCCTTCACAAGCTTGGCACCACCTTTAATCTTCCTAGTGAACTTTTCTCAGATCCAAACTGTACATTCTGCTTTCCTTCTGCCATTTGCTCTTTTTCACTGTAGATTGTATAATATTCACATTAAAAGCACACCACCATTCTACATTAGGCTGTCTTGAAATATCCTCCGCCAAAGATATTAGTCCATTGCTTTTCAACTTAGCATCAGGCAAGCATTTGGGCCTGTGGGCAAATGCTGCCAGACTTTATCAATATATTCCAGTTGCTGCTAAGTCTTTATTTTCCTCTGAACACATTTTTTGCAGGCAATGCTTTTTTTCCAGGCTTCTACTAAAATGGGCTATTAAGCTCTGTTTACAGTAGTCAACAGCTTTTTTAGCCCAAAAGTTTCAAAGTCTTCCACTTTTCCAAACATCCATGGTCAGGTTCTTCCAGCCCAACACCCAATTCTGGTCAAATAACTGTATTAGTCCTTTCTGTTGCTGTTAATAAACACCATGACCAAGGAAACTTTATAAAGAGTAAGAGTTTATTTGAGACTTATGATTGACTGTCCAGGGAATTAGAGTCCATTGTAGGGGAGGCATGGAGGCTGGAGCTGGAGCAGCAAGCCAAGGTCACATTCTCAAATGAGCACAGGAAAAAGAGAGAGAAGGGCGACTGGAGACCACGAGGCTTGTTAATCTCACTAACCTGCCCCAACTAACGTACTTCCTCTAGCACGGCACACGCTCTCCTAAGACTTCCAAAAACCGAGTGCCACCAACTGAGACAAAGATGTCTGAAAACTTAAAGCTTATGTGGGGACACTCATTCAAACAACCACAATTTTTTTTTTTTTTAATTTTTTTTTTTAGAATTTTTTTTTTTTTTAGTTTTTTTTTTTAGTGAAGCTGGTGTTTCAAATAAATATGAAGATCGTGGCTATAAGTCAGTGGTAGAGCTCTTACCCTAATATGAAAAAACAAACAATCTTGTAGGATGCTCGGCTAATAAACAAGCACTTGCTTTGGTTAGTTCCAAAGCCTACCAATCTGTGGTCAGTGTGTCAACACAGCCTCCTCTGGGTTACACACATCTGACTTCTTGTATCCTCTTGCAGTGCAAAGAACTGGCATCTTCTTTCTTATCTTTCTTTCTTTCTTTCTTTCTTTCTTTCTTTCTTTCTTTCTTTCTTTCTTTCTTTCTTTCTCTTTCTTTGTCCCCCCACACCCCCACCACCCCAAGAGGAGCCAGGGGATAGGCTTTTACTCTGCAGCTCAAATTGGCCTTAGACTTGAGGCAATTTTCCTGCCTCAGCCTCCTAAATCCTGGGACCAAACCCAGGTCTCAGGTTGCTAGGCAAGCTCCCTTACCTTTTAGGATACTAATCTCATTTGTAATAACTCCATCCTAATTATTTACAAGGGCTCCACTTTCTTTCTTTTTTTTTCTTTCCTTTTTTGGTCTTTTCGAGACAGGGTCTCCCTGTATCCCGAAGCTGTCCTGGAACTCACTCTGTAGACTAGTCTGGCCTTGAACTCACAAAGATCCACCTGCTTCTGCCTCCCAAGTGCTAGGATCAAAGGCGTGCACCACCACACCTGGCTCCCCTTTAGTCTTAGCTGGCTTGGAGCTCACTGTGTAGACCAGGGTGGCCTTGAACTAACAGTGATCTGCCTACCTCTGCCTCCTGAGTGGTATCATGTGCCACCATGTCTGGCTTGGCTCCATTTATTAATTCCTTGTTGGTTAGGATTTCAGTATATGAATTTGGGAGCGAGGCACAGTTAATCCATGGTGAATTTGAGAGACTGAGATGAGATCAGAAACAAAGATTGATATATGGATAGGGTAGTACCTGGCCTATGAAATTTCCCTTACTCCATGTTTGTTCTGGACTCTCTACCCTCCTCTATATTTATCAAGAGGAAAGAGTCCAGCATTGGACAGAGGAAAAAAGAGAGGGCAAAGTTTTAATCCCTGGTACCTTGTACTATGAATGTGCTTAGAGACTAGGTCTTTAAAAAGATAATTAAATGAGGCCATGCAGGTGGGCACTAGTAATTAGTGCACTTATAAGAAGAGGAGATTTGGCCTGGCGTGGTGGTGGACGCCTTTAATCCTAGTACTCGGGAGGCAGAGGCAGGTGGATTTTTGTGAGTTCAAGGCCAGCCTGGTCTACAGAGTGAGTTCCAGGACAGCTGGGGGCTACAGAGAGACCCTGTCTCGAAAAGACCAAAAAAAAAAAAAAAGATAATTAAAGAGGCTATGCAGGTGGGCCCTAGTAATTAGTGCACTTATAAGAAGAGGAGATCTGGCCTGGCGTGGTGGGTGGACGCCCTTTTAATCTATACTCGGGAGCAGAGCGAGGTAGGTGGATCTTTGTGAGTTCAACGGCCAGCCTGGTCTACAGACAGGTGAGTTCCAGGACAGCTGGGGCTACAGAGAGACCCGGTCTCGAAAGACCAAAAGAAAAAAAAAAAAAAAAAAAAAAAAAAAAAAAAAAAAAAAAGAGGAGATTTGGACACAGACTTGCATGCACGGAAGCAGAGATGATCATGTGAGACACAGCTGTGAGACGGCATCTCAGACAAAACCAGCCCTGCCAAGACCTTACTCTGATTTCCATCCTTCAGAATGTGAGAAAAGAAAGTCCTGTGGTTTAAGCCACTTAGTCTGGTATTTCGTAATGACAGCCTTATGGACAATCATTTTCTTCCTTATGTAGATTTTAAGCATACACATTTCTGTGTTACAGTGGCTTAACTGAGAACTTGCTAGGTCCAGATACCTTGCTAGCTGCTGGGGATAATGAGAGACCTGAAGCTGAAAGGAGTTAACCTCTGCAGAGAAATTTATAGTCCTTGGAGAAATGATCAAAATTGGGCTGGGGGTCTAGCTCAGAGAAGCACTTGCCTAGCATGTGGAAGGCCCTGGTTTCTATCTTCAGCACTGCAAAAATCCGAACTTCTGGCTGAGAGAGCCCCCACAGCTGTTCTGGTGCTGTCTCACGGGGCACCTCCCTGGCTCTCCTACCACATCAGGGAGTCATTATTTTCATCTTCCCCTAGTTCCAGAGACTCAGATCCTGAGGTCTGGGGAGGTAAGTTCAGGGTTTCAAGGGTCTCCCTGTCTTGAAACGTACATCCACACTTGTCAATGCAAACAGCCCCAGCTGTCCTGGAATTCGCTGTGTAGACCAGGCTGGTGTTGAACTCACAAAGATCCGCCTGCCCCTGCCTCCCAAGTGCTAGGATTAAAGGTGTGTGCCACCACGCCCGGCTGGATATTGATTCTTGAATGCAAATCCACATTATCTCTGTGCAGCACAGCAGCTCCTCTGGAGAGCACCTGCTAGCTTTGACATATCATCCAGTGAGAACAGACTTCTTTGGACCTTCCTAAGTTCTGATACAAAGCATTTGCTATGAAAGGGCTAACTGCTGTTCCTTAGGATGTAGTAGGTTGGCGCTTACATCGTAAAGGTCAGGAGATATTTCTTTTCATTAACTTCTGGCTGTTTTTCACAGTTGGAAGCAATCCATCTGAGTAGTTCAGAAGATCCAACTCAGACCCCATTGCCCATGTCCCAGAAGCTCAGGCCTCCTCATTTCCTCCTAGGCCGCATCACTGACTCTTTTTCCCAGGATGAGGGATGCTGCCTACCTCCCCCAGCCTGTGGGACAGCTGAGCTTGATAAAGATGCTCCGACCTGTGAAGTTTGTGATTGATAAACCTTGGGGTGCTTGAGGGAGGGGAGGAGTGGGTGGCAATTCTGCTAAGAGAGATGAGATGAGTGTAATTGCTGCTGACATTTACTGCTGCTCTAAATCCCCTCAAAGAAATCTTTGTCTCTACTGGGACACCTTCGCAGGGAGATGGCATCCAGCTTGAATAATCAATTGTGGCTTCATTAGTCTCTCCTGGATATTAATAATCTCGGATACCTGGCCCTCCAGGTACTAGCTTAGGTCACCTGCACTGGGAGAAGAAAGGTCAGGCTGGGAGGGGCCTGGTTTCCCTCCTCTAGAGCAGATTCCTGTTCTTGATTCATTGCTTCATCAGTTACAACAAGGGAAGATGAAATAAAAAGAAAGAAAAAAAAAGCAAAGTCATAAGGCAATTGGAAAGTAAGGGAAGGAAAGAGAGCTGGTATTGATGAAGCATTTGATTCCTCCTGAGTTAGTCCTTCTGGATCCTTCTGAGACTTTACTTACTCTACACCTTCTCTATATACTCTATACGTACCCCCCATTTAACCCTTAACGTGGGTTCTGTGAGTATCCTCATTTTTGAGAAAATAATGGAGTCTTATGAAGGAAGAGGGTTTTGTATGGGTGACTAGATTAAGGTTTATAAAAATGTAGAATTTATGTTCTTTCTGCTGTTTCAACACATATCAACCACACCACCTAGGGGACAGCTAAAGATGACTTATAGTCTAAATCCTCTCATCATGGCTTGCAACCTAGAAATGTTTTCTTCACACATATTTAGTTGTTTCAAGAATTAAAGTGGGCTGGAGAGATGGCCTAGTGGTTAAGAGCTCCGACTGCTCTTGCAGAGGACCCAGGTTCGATCCTCAGCATCCACATGGCAGCTGAAAACCATCTTTAGCTCCAGTTCCAGGGGAATCTGACACCCTCTTCTGACCTCCACGGCATTGCACGACACGGGTGCACAAACCTGCATGCAGACAGTACATTCATACAAATAAATAAATAAATAAATAAAATTAAAAAATGAATTAAAGCAACAATCATATTTAGAGGTATGCGAATGTATCAGTTATTTCTTAGTGCTGTGGTAAAACACCACAACCAGAGCAGAGGTAACTTATAGGAGGAAGAGTTTATTTGGCTTATGAGTCCAGAGAGAGGAGAGTCCATCAAGTTTGGGGAGGCCTGGCAGGAGATGGCCAGAGAAGAAATCTGTGCACTCATGTCTTCAAGCATTAGCAGGAAGCAGAGAGAGAAACTGCAAATGGACCAAGGCTATGTGTGAAAGTCACCACGTTTTCACAGTGAAAATATAATGAATTTCAGCGTCCGCCAGTAGTTTCATTGGGACATACAGAGGAGCTCCTTTACTTCCAGGTTATCTATGAATAGTTGTAGCAGAGATACTATAGCCAGAAAAATTGAAAATAGTTATTTATAGCTTTTAAAGGCAAACTTTGCTAAGCTTTTTCAAACCGATACCTGGTTATCCTGAATGACAGAAAAAGATGGGCTGAATTCAGACATGGATGCACACTATTGATAAACAAATTTGTTAGCTATAATTAAGTACACACGATTTCAGAAACATCAAACACTGTTCTGCCACCAGGCAGGAATGCTCCCAGAAGGGTTTTAGGATTTATAAGCATTGCTGGATGTTTCAGGAGAGATTGCTCAGTCACTTCAATGATTTGCCTTGCAGGTACTTAATATTTTTCAGTAAATGCCAGGGATGGGATTCAGGAAATTACTTTAATAGTTTGCTAATTTCTTTGTCCCTTGATTATCATGTGTGTAATTGCTGAAAAAAAAAAAAAGAGTAAAAACCTTGACTGTCCGAAGAGTTGTTCAGCTCAGGATTTGTGGATGTTTAATTTATTGGTGGTAGTATATATCATGTTGTTCATTTCAGGTAAAAGGAGGAAAAGGGAGAAAAGGAATAAGACAGCTCGTGCATATTGTTCCCAGAGCACTGGGTTTATTGAAACATGCTTTAGATAGAACATGCATGAGCAAGCTCTTATCAATTCCCAATTCAAAAATGTTTGATTTTCTGTGATGAGAAATTCTCTGACCTGACAGAAAACTACTCAGAAAAGGGCAAAAGGGGAAGATTCTTCTGTTACTTAGTATTGCTGTCTCTGATTCATGAAAAGCCTTCCCATCTTCAACAGCTTCTTTTACTTGTGACCCCAGGGAGGTCGCAGGCTCAGTGCATTTGTTCCATGACCCCATCAAGCCTCATTTTTTTTTTTCCTGCAAGCCTCCTGGACTCATAGCTGACCTGGCATCCTGTGGTTGCCTTTATTATCTCATACAAGCACCGGCCCAATCTTAAGGTATGGGTCTCATCCCAGGACCTGTGTCTATTACCTGGACATTTTCTTCTGTCTGTGGGATTCCTAAGGGCTTGCTGTTTTGCGTTTTTACATCTCTTTCCCAGCATTAAAAACTGTGCAGATCCCAAAGCTGATTCTTTCTAAATAGTTACTGAGTGGATAGAGGGATAGATGGACAGGACCAAGGGGCTTTGTCAAGGAGAATACCCCTCCCCCTGCATGGGACCTGAGTGCATCATTCCTTTCTCCTATGGATGAGTGAGATCGGGGACAGTATCCTGGAGGCCCTTAAGGAAGTCAGCTCACTACAGCTCTCTTTTGAACAGATGTTAGAGGAAACAGGTTAAGAGAAGGTGAATGTGAGGCTGAAAACTATTTTTTTTTGACAGGTCCCATGTAGGTTAGGGTGATTTTGTACTTATTATGTTGCCAATGATGACCGTGAACTTCTGATCCTTCAGCGTCACCTTCCAAGTGCTGGAATTACAGACATTTACCGCTACCACTTCTTGTTTATGTGGTGCTAGAGATTAAATCCAGGGCTTCATGGATGTTAGATAGGTGCCATCAGGCGGATCTCTGTGAGTTCAAGGCCAGCCTGGTCTACAGAGTGAGCTCCAGGCCAGCTGGGACTAAAGGGGGACCCTGTCTCAAAAATACAAAAAAAAAAAAAAATTGAAATTCTCCATGTCTGTAAGCCCCAGCTTCTGACCCATTCTTTTATTTTTTTTATTTTATGTGTATGAATGTACTGTCTGCATGCAGGTCTGTGCACCCGAGTCGTGCAATGCCGCGGAGGTCAGAAGAGGGTGTCAGATTCCCCTGGAACTGGAGTTCTCCTGGAATTGGAGTTACAGAAAGTTATAAGCAACCATGTGGGTGCTGGGAATAGAACCCAGATCCTAAAAAAGAGTAGTTGGTGCTTTTTTTTTTGGTCTTTTTGAGACAGGGTCTCCCTGAAGCTCCGGCTGTCTTGGAACTCACTATGTAGACCAGGCTGGCCTTGAACTCACAAAGATCCTCCTGCCTCTGCCTTCCAAGTGCTAGGATTAAAGGCGTGAGCCACCACGCCAGGAGCCAGTCGGTGCTCTTAACCGCTAGGCTATCTCTCCAGCCCCTGACCAGTTCTTTAGATCTCACCCTAAACATCATTCTCCTCGATCAGATCAGGCCCTTCTGTTATTTGTTCTCAAAGCATCACACACTATTCCTTCCAAGCAATTATCATGGTTTAAATGACCCAATTTTTGCCTGTGATTAATAGATTAGTTTCCTTTGCTCCACAGGCTCTAAATTCCACAATGAAAAGGACAGTGTCTATTTTTTGTCCACCCATGACCATGATTCCCAAGCAACCAAGACAGCTCATAACTTGATAACTGTTAAATGAGGAAATAAATCCATTTAGTGAATAAAGGACTTAATGAATAAATGGTAGGGGATAAACTGTCCACTGCTAGGCAGGGACTGAAGGGTACACAGGGCAGGATAGAATACAAGGCCGACATTTCTTGAATCTTGCAAAAACATGGAGACTCATTTTTGAAACACTTAGTTCTAAGGGCTGAGAAAAGAGCGTAGTGGGTAAGAACACTCGTTCTGGAAGCATGAGGAACCTAGTTCCAATTCCTAGCACCCACATATAACATTCTAAGCATGGATGCATGTGCCTTGTAACTGCAGCCCTGGGGTTGGGGGTGGAGGGAAAGAGAGACAGGCGGATCCCAAGAGCCACCTGGCCAGCCAGCTGAGCTGCAGTGAGGAGCTTCTGGTTCAGGGAGAGACCCTGTCTCAAGGCAGTAAGGTGGAGAGTGATAGAGGATGACAGCTGATGGCTTCCTCGGGTTTCCACATGTGTGTACATGAGTGTGTTTACCTTCACGTTCATGTGCGTGCACCCCCACCCCAACTCTCCCACCACATTCTGTTATTCTAAATGTTTTTATTTTTTTTTTAATGTGTACGAGTGTACTGTCTGTGTGTAGGTTGGTGCACCCATGTTGTGCAATGCCGCAGATGTCAGAAGACGGTGTCAGATTCCCCTGGAACTGGAGTTAAAAACTGTTCTTAGCCACCATGTGGGTGCTGGGAATCAAACCTGGGTCCTCTTGGTGTTCTTAACCGCTGAGCCATCTCTCCAGCCCCTCTAAATGCTTCCTTAAATGGATACAGTGAACAAAAACTAGGAATCATAATGTAATCTGACAAAAAAAAAAGCACCTTGGTTCCTAGCTAGGCAAAAATGAACACACTAGAAATTATAACCTTCATGGATCCTTTGAAGGTTTTATTTAAGTCATTTACTTTTATCTTACCTGTATGAGTGTCTACCTGCATGTATGTAAGTGCCAATGGAAGACAGAAGAAGTTGACAGATACACTGGAACTGGAATTATAGGCTATTGTTAGCCACTATGTGGGTGCTGGGAACTGAACCTGGGTCCTCTGCAAGAACAATGCTTTGTGCTTCCAGCCCTCATGGATCTGTTAGAATAAAGAGGGACAGGTCATTGGGAACGGTATGAGAAGACAGAATAGGTCTGTTCAGTGGGACGGGACTTTATCTTGGCCTTTTAGAGCTTTGGTGATTTTGGTTTTGGACCAACAATACCTGCTTTAAGGAGCTTTCTTTGGGAAAGTCTCCCTCCGCCTTCGCCCCTGTAGGGTGAAATGTCTTCAGAGCAATTGCGTCAATCGCACTTAATAGATGGGGCCGGAGAAGTTAAGCAAGCACAGTAACTAGCTAGAGGCAAAGCACATCTTTTTTGTTTTGTTTGTTTGTCTAGCTCAAATCTTTCCTTCACCCAGTGCACACATCTGCTCCACACTCCGCTTAGATCTGTCACCCCAGTCAGTCCTCAGCTCCTTACTAATCACAGTGGACAGAGACATACATTTGGTCCCCCCACCCACTCTGTGTGCTCCAGTCCCTGCCTTTACATCCCTTTGTTTCTGCAACAGGGTGGGGCAAGGTGAGACCAATGAGTGGAGGGGAGAACTGTATCAATGTGCACAGATGGTGTGGTGGAGTTAGATGTACTCGGTTCAGATCACAGCTGATTGTGTAACACTTTACCCAACCTCTCTGAGCCTGCAGCTTCTCATCTGTGAAGCAGTCTGGTAAAATCTATCTAGCAAGATTGCTGTGGGGCTGTGCAGTGTGAGGCAGCCAGCACACACACTGCACAGCCAATGAAGACTCGGGAATATCTGCTGCTTCTCCTTTTATTGTCTTTCCCTCAGGAAGTAGCTTGGTACAGAAGATGGCCACCTATTTTGCCGCCAGACTGATCTGGGTGACATCTTCCCCCGCCATGGGCTAGGTGTATAGTTTGATCTCATCTGTAAACTTGGGATAGCGGTGAGGGAGGGCCCACCTTGCAAGCAAGCTGAGCATCACCAAGTACCTAGTGCAGACAGGTTTCTCTGCTGTGCAAGAACCTTTGTGGAGCTATTCTGTTACTTGCCCATCAAAGAGGAACTGAGTTTTACCAAGCATCATGGTTTCTTTCCTCCCCTTCTCTCTCTTCCCCTCTCCCTCCCCTCCCCTCCCCTCTCCTCCTCTCTCTCTCTCTCTCTCTCTCTCTCTCTCTCTCTCTCTCTGAAATGTGAGCTCAGGAGTAGTCCTGAAGAATATTAACTAAGACATCTGCTTTCATGGCCTGTCTGGACAAAAGCTGTTTGGACTCGAAGCTGCATTG
>VZQC01012422.1:207012-303776 GCA_009823505.1 Rhizomys pruinosus
CCCATCCGAGCAAGGAAGGCTAGCTTCCGTGTACTAATATGATAATTAGGGACTATGCTAGGAAGGGAAGCAATTGGATTAATTAGGAACTTGTAAATTAAGCCTCCTAAAAGGACCAGTTGGGAAGAGAAACATGCCCGAGTGGGGAAGCCAGCACGGCTTATAAGCCTCAGTGAACCTGCAATAAAGTTTGAGTTTTTGAGCTGTAACACTTTGACTCGACTCCCTGCCGTGATTGTTTTTGGTTCGGCAGCGCACTTGCTCTCCCCAGCCCCACTTCGTCGCAGGCCGACGGAGTGAAGATCTCTGGCGGCGAGGAAGCTAGAGGGGGTGGTCTTCACCAGCCACCTCTCTATGACCCCCGCACCTCTGCTGGGATTAAAGATGTGAGCCACCACGCCTGGCTGTTCCTTAAGTCTTAAAACTGTTTCTTCTAACTTACCTCCTCTTCATCACTGCATTTAAAGCAGGCAATCCCTTCCCTCCCCCACCTTCCCCCCCAGCCTTTTTCTTTGCAAATGGTTGCCCAGTGTCTTCTTTTAAGCAAATTAAAATTGATTTGCTTTTTGACTTTCATGATGCCTCTTGAGTTAATAAAAACAGCCGACAGCTGCCTGGTGCTCTATATTTGCAGAGTGCTTTCACAGGCATCTCATTTGAATCTTGCAACAACTTGGTGAAGTGGGTACAGCTTTCTTTATTGACAGTTGGCTAACTCCCTGGGGTGGCTGTAATGAAGGGACCAGCTCAGAGCCAGCATTAAGACCTCACAGCATCCAACTCCAAGCAGAGGCAATCTCCCTGTGCTCTCACCCCGGGGTGGTAGACATCAAGTGGAGCTTATTTGTGCATTTCAGCATTTGAACTCAGGCCACTGTATGTTGCCATCTCATGCTGGGTCCCATTGGGGAGCAGTAAACTTCTTCAGTTTGGTGAAAGGGTTCTCAAACTTCCTACAGAGGCCCCCTGAGTCTAGAAAGACACCCTTTTTTTTTTTTTTTTGAGACAGGGTCTCCCTGCAGCCCCAGCTGTCCTGGAACTCATTTTGTAGACCAGGCTGGCCTTGAACTCACAGAGCTCTGCCTGCCTCTGTCTTCTGAGTGCTGGGATTAAAGATGTGCATCACCATGCCCAGTGCAAGATATCCTCTTATATTTGCTTGCCTTCCACAAAGGGCATGTGAATAATAAGCCAGTGGGGGTTGAGAATGTACTCTCTTTGTTGGCTCCTAGCCCTTACGCTAGATCTTCCAGACCAGCTGGGAGGCTGGCTATCGGGCAGCATGTCCAGGGACTCAGACCACTTCTGCTCTTTCAGTGCTCTGAAAGGGCCAGCAACCATAGCTTCAAAATATTTCTCCTTTTTTTCTCTGGGAGAGGCCACACTCAAGCAGTTTTCTCTTGGAGATGTGCTGGATCCCACATCCATGTTGCTTTTGTCTCGTGGCTTTCCACCAGGGCTCATTTCCTAGCCCCACTTTCTAGTCTCTGGGGATATTTGCCAATGTCTGGATACAGTTTGAGTTGTCATAATTTGTCAGGGAGGAGTGATTTGTCATTGTCATTTCAAGGACAGTGGCCAGGGTTACTGCTAAATGTCCTACAGTGCACAGGATAGCCCCTTACCAAAAAGACTTACCCAACACACAATGTAACTGGTTCCGTGATTGAACAATCCTGCTTAGCCTTATTTTAGGAGGTGTGATAGGTGTAGGGTCCAGATGGAAGAACTCAGCTGGGCGATGCTGTTGTCAGCCCCTCCAGATGCTCATTAGACGTGGGCTTCCATTGCTAAATAGGTTCTTATCCTCCATGCGGGTGCTGGGACTCGAACCCGGGTCCTCTGCAAGAGCAGTTGGCTCTCTTAACTGCTGAGCCATCTCTTCAGCCCTGCTAAATAGGTTCTTGTATCTGGGCACTCCATTATTCTACACCCATTTGTCTAGCTTGTTTCAGTTCTGTTTTAAGTCACTCACTGCTGTTAGAAAGGCTGGAAACATCTTCCGCATCACCCTATGTCTGGCCTGCTCTTGGCCATGGCCTCATGACTATGGTTGGGAATTGATGTGCCACTGCTTGGAGAGAGTCATATATATTTTTTACAGCAACATAACCCATTTTACCTTTATAGTAATTGTTTTGGAATAAGAAGTAATCATCCAGGACTGACCAACTTGCTTTACTAAGCGCTCCTTTCTCACTCCTGGCAAATTGCTTTGAGAATTGAACAAAGCTCGGCTCAATCATGCAGGATATCCATTCCAAGAGATGCCAGGGAAGTAAATCTCTCCTAAGCCAGCCCCCAGTCATGACTACTTCACCTTTTCCCAGAGATCAAATGGTGAGTGTGAGCTTATTCCCCATACGCCTTGTCTTGGGGGGCAGGCACCTCAACCTGGGCCTTAACCAGGTTCTTTGTGATGCTCATAGGAATACATGCAGAATGTGGAACTACACTGTCATATGAAAGAGCTTTTTCTCCCTGGGATTGATGCTGGGGTTGGTACTTTCCATGTAGATGCTGAACTTAATTTATGGAAGCCTTTTCTTGATGTATGTTCTGTGGAATGCTAAGTGGGTGTTGATTGAAAAAAGTAGTCAAATAAAGTTGGGAGATTCCTGTTCTTTACTGTGGGACTTTTCAAGGTCTTTGCATTGTTAATAAGCTGTGTATATTGCCAAGAGGAGGATACAGCACTCCCCAAATTTGCTTTTATGAAGCATTGCCCAGGATTGGTGATCTAGTGAAACCAATCTCAGAATATTGGAAAGGGGAAGAGCTAGATTTCCTCTTTTCTTCCCATCCCCATCATTTATTTATTTATTTATTTATTTATTTATTTATTTAATGTGTATGAGTGTATTGCATGTAAGTGCATCCATGTTGTATAGTGCCCATAGAAGACAGAACAGGCTGTTGGATCCCTTGGAACTAGAGTTACAGATGGTTATCTGCCAAGTGAATGCTGGGATTTGAACCTGGGTCTTCTGCAAGAACAGCCAGTGCTCTTAACTGATGAGCCATCCATCCAGCTCCCCCCCTATTTTCCCTTCTCTTTCCTTTCCTTTTCCTTTTCCTTCTTCCCTCTCTCCTCCTGTCCTGTTGAGTTGGCCTTTCCATTGACGTGACCCTTACAAGCATTGTTCTGGAAAAGTCTGCTTTTCGTTCATAGAATGAGATTTTTGAGAGGCAGCATGATTTGATGGAAAAACTGTAGGTTCTTTCATGTCGAGGACTTTGGAAGTACTGTTTTCTGTCCTTGAAAGGGTTTCCACCCACTCCTCTTCCCTAGACTAACTTCTACATACTCATCTATCAGGGCTCAATTTGAACATCACATCTTTGGAAGAACATTGGCCCTGTGCTTGGCCTCAAGGGTATCTGGGACCATACATATCTCAGCTCAAGAACTTACTGGTTACGATTGCCAGTTTACTGGCAATTTCACTTACATGTTTCTTTTTGTTTGTTCTTGGCATTTGCATTCAAAGGTCCAAGTGGATGAGATTCTTCTATAAGATAATGGGAAATGTAGCAGTGGTTAACAAAACTGCCTACCTGGGCTGGAGTCAGGATCCTCATGGAGACTACGGAGAGTGTAGCTCTGCCTCTGTGGCAGCCTCTGCCCCATCCTACAATACAGAATGAGGAGTCCAGGCTCCGTGGCAAATATATTCCCAAGGCCTGTGCTCAAGTGACCGGGCTGCAGCACGCTGATCTCCTGAGTAAATCATTTCTATTTCTATGCTCTCCCACAAACATTGTTATAGAAGCTGCCGCCACCCTGACTGCTAATTATGTGATTGCAAGTCAAAATGAATGGATGTAATACGAGCGAGCATCCCTGTAGCACCGTCAGGCTTATGAATCAAGACTCAGAGCAGCCCCTGGAGCCTGTGGTCTCAGGGTGATGCTAAGCTCGTCTATTCACTCTTGCATTCATTCAACAGATGCTGATCGAAGCTGACCTTAAGCCAGGCTCCATCTGTGCTGGGTGCCAGGGATACAGAAGGAACAAGACAGGGTCTGTACGCTCAGTTTCTCAAACCAGAAACAGCACCCTTTCCCAGCTGCACTGCAGTTTGCAGCCGGGGCAGTCACATTTCCTGAATCCATTCTCTTTCCTTCAGCATTGCTTTCAAGGGGTGTCCAATATTTGGATATTGTGATATCATGTTGTCACCTACAAATGGTGGGTCTCATTCAGGTCACCCTGTGGCCTGTTCCTTACAGGTCAGAAACACCTGCTACTTAATCTGTTTCCTCTTGCCTCTGTGCCCAGACCTTTATTTTTATTTTTTTTTTAATTTTACTTATTTATTTTTCTATGTGTATGAATCTACTGTCTACATGTAGGTTGGTACACCCGTGTTGTGCAATGCTATGGAGGTCAGAAGATGGTGTCGGATTCCCCTGGAACTGCAGCTAAAGATGGTTCTCAGCTGCCATGTGGGTACTGGGGATTGAACCTGGGTCCTCTGCAAGAGCAGTCGGCGCTCTTAACAAGTAGGCCATCTCTCCAGCCCAGACCTTTATTTTATAGGTGAAGAACTTTAGGGGCCACTTTCTCCTTTCTCAAGGGGCCACCTTGGCCCACAAAAGAGGTGCTTTTACTCCTGTGTCTGCTGGTGAGAGAAGTTCTGCAGTCACGTTGGTTCCTTCTCTCCTCTCACTGGTTTTCTTTTCAAGGAAGGACTGGCTTGGTTGCATTTTTCTGAAGGGTTTTGCTATGGGTTGAATAAATGTCCCTTAGAAGCCCACATGTTAGAGTCTTGGCACTACTGACACATAGTGGCAACTCTAGGAGGTGCAGCGTAAGTGAACGGAAGTTAGGGCATTGGAGATAAGCCTTTAAAGGAGCCCTTGTGACCCTGACTTCTCTCTCTCTTTTTGCTTCCTAGCCACCATGAGCTAAATAGCCGCCTCTCTCACATACTGCCATATGGTATACTCTGTTGTCACAGGTCCCAAAGCCACAGATCAACTGGCTATGGATATCTGTGAAAGTATGAGCCAAAATAACCCTTTCTTCACCATCAGCTGACAGGCTGAGGTATTTTGTCACAGCAATAGAATCTGATTAAGACAGTAGAGCTCCTGATGTCCTGGCAGTAGAAAAGAGGTTCTATACTATCTTTTTAGTTCATTTGCCCCTGGACTCAAAACACTGTCTTTACACCAGGTCTGACCAGGTGTAGTGTATTCGTGGTACTTAGGTTCTATGGATCAGATTTGTGGAGGGAGTTGGAGGTCTTCTCTTTGGTCTCAGCCCAGCTGCACTTGCCCTTGTAGCTTTGTCAGAGGGCTCTACCTTATGGGGGCAATTTGGCATAAAACAGGCTATTGATTAATGCTGTCTTCTAATTCTCCCTGTGTTCTCTGTTGGCTGGTTGGCTGGAGGGAAAGAAGATGCTAGTATTCTGAGTTCAAGTCTACTACAGAACTTTCTTTCATCTTTGAGGTGGGGAA
Organism: Rhizomys pruinosus; assembly: GCA_009823505.1. NCBI lineage: Eukaryota > Metazoa > Chordata > Mammalia > Rodentia > Spalacidae > Rhizomys > Rhizomys pruinosus. Next base: position 212,482 of record VZQC01012422.1, read on the forward strand.
GGTGCCGGCTCGCTCCAAGTCATGAGGACTTGTGCAGATGTAAAACTTCAATCCAGAGCTCCTGTCTCTTGGCCCAGGGCTCTTCTCCTCATTAATCTCTTCTAGTGGGTAGAACCTACCAGTTGGAATTCTTCTTTTTGAAAAGAGGTTATGGCTGTGTGGATGTAGTGATAAAAATATGCATTATGGCCGGGAATATTGGAACATGGCTTTAATCCCAGGATTTGGGAGGCAGAGGCAGGTGGATCTCTGAAAGTTCAAGATCATCCTGGTCAGGGCTGGAGAGATGGCCTAGAGGTTAAGAGCACTGACTGCTCTTGCAGAGGACCCGGGTTTGATTCCTAGCACCCACATGGCGGCTGAGAACTGTCTTTAACTCCAGTTCCAGGGGAATCCGACACCCTCCTCTCACCTCTGCAGCATTGCATGACAGGGGTGCACAAACCTATATGCAGACAGTATATTCATACACATAAAAAATAAATAAAATTTAAAAAAGACCATCCTGGTCTATATAGTGAGTTCTAGGCTAGCCGGGGCTACAGGAAGACCCTGTCTCAAAACAAACAAACAAATAAAAAAAAAATAGTCTGTCTCTCCAGCTTACTTCTGCCCACTTCGCCCAGGCCCACTGGCCGGAAATGCTGCTCCTTAGCTGGGTCCTGTTGCTTTGGGCTGGAACCCGGGAGCTCCCAAGATGCCGGCTTACCACTCTTCTCTCATGGACCCAGATACCAAACTCATTGGAAACATGGCGATGTTGCCCATCAGAAGTCAGTTCAAAGGACCTGCACCTCGAGAGACTAAAGATACAGATATTGGGCTGGAGAGATAGCCTAGCGGTTAAGGGCACCGACTGCTCTTGCAGAGGACCCGGGTTCGATCCCCAGCACCCACATGGCAGCTAAGAACTGTCTGTAACTCCAATTCCAGGAGAACTCCAGTTCCAGGGGAATCCAAGACCCTCTTCTGACCTCGGCGGCATTGCACGACACGGGTGCACAAACTTGCATGCAGACAGTACATTCATACACATAAAAAAATAAATAAAAAAAGATACAGATATTGTGGATGAAGCCATCTGCTACTTCAAAGCCAATGTCTTCTTCAAAAACTATGAAATCAAGAATGAAGCTGACAGGACCTTGATTTATATCACTCTCTACATTTCTGGGTGTCTAAAAAAACTCCAAAAGTGCAATTCCAAAAGCCAAGGTGAGAAAGAAATGTACACGCCGGGAATCATGAACTTCCCCATTCCTGGAGAGCCTGGCTTTCCCCTCAATGCAATTTATGCCAAACCTGCAAACAAACAGGAAGATGAAGTGATGCGAGCCTACCTACAGCAGCTGAGGCAAGAAACTGGACTGAGACTTTGTGAAAAAGTTTTTGATCCTCAGAACGATAAACCCAGCAAGTGGTGGACTTGCTTTGTGAAGAGACAGTTCATGAACAAGACTCTTTCAGGACCTGGCCAGTGAAGGAAGTCTCTGGGCAGCCACTGTTCAACAGCAGGGTGTACACAGTCCTCTGCCTTTGTTTCATACAGTTCCCTTTGGAAGCAAGAAGAGAGCACTCATGACTTGAAAAGCTCTTGATCAAGAATTCTGGGGTGGGTGGGTGGGTAGGATGATTGAAATTTCTGCAATTTTAAGCTGGTACTTAATAAGAATAAGTAATAAACTTTATTGTTTGTCTTAAAAAAAAGAATATGTACTATGGATCCAGGAAGTAGTGGATTTCTACATTTGTGCATGCCTGTGTGTGTGTGTGTGTGTGTGTATAGGCTCAAGAACAACTTTGAGTGTCCTTTCATAGGCACTATCCACCTTGTTTCTTTAATATTTTATGTGTAATGAGTGTTTTGTCTGCATGTATGTAACTGAACCCATGTCATGCAATGCCCACAGAGGTCAGAAAAGGGTGTCAGATCCCCTGGAACTAGAGTTACAGATGGTAGTTAGCTGCCATGTGAGTGCTGGGAACTGAACGTGGGTCCTTGGTAAGAGCAGCCAGTGTTCTTAACCACTGAGCCATCATCTCTCCAGCCCCAGCACTTTGTCTTTTTTTTTTAATTTTTTTATTTTTCTCTATGTGTATGAATGTACTGTCTGCATGCAGGTCTGTGTACCTGTGTCGTGCAATGCCGTGGAGGTCAGAAGAGGGTTTTGGATTCCCCTGGAACTGGAGTTCTCCTGGAATTGGAGTTTCAGACGGTTCTTAGCCACCATGTGTGTGCTGGGGATCGAACCCGGGTCCTCTGCAAGAGTAGTTGGTGGTATTAACCGCTAGGCCATCTCTCTAGTCCCACACCTTGTCTTTTGAGACAGGGTCTCTCACTAGCCTGGAACTCATTCAGTAGGCCAACTGTCTGGCAAGGGAGCCCCAGAGATCCACAGGCCTTGGCTTCGCCAGTGCTGGGATTATAAGCACCTGTTAACACGACTGGCATTTTTTATGTTGGTACTGGGGATTTAGATTCAGGTGCTGATGCTTACAAGGAAAACTCTTCGTCAACTGAGCGCCCCCCCCCCCCCCCAGCCAGTTTCCACATTTTAAATCTCCACGTGTCATTTCTCTCATCTGGATACAGGGCTAGTCAGGGTCCTTTGCTTGTTTTATTATAATCATGAAACAAAATAAGCCATGTAAAGTGCACAGTATCTGGAACTGGGTAGTTACTCAGGAAACACTGCCTGTTTTCACCTCCTACCAAATGAAAATAAAAACAAAATCCCCAAACTTTCAACTTAAGGAACCTGTCCCCGGACAAGGAGCGAGGAGTCCGGCTGCTGGTGGTATCTTAATGAGTAGCGTGTCAGCTAAGTTTTTGAGGAACAGTTTCTCCCATTTGGAATTCACTTTGTTAAGGTAACTGTTCCCTACTGGATGCGTAGCCCAGGCTCAGTGCACTTAATCCATACATCTAGAGCACTGCAGGCACTGATATCTATAAATAGGGAGGAAGCCATAAATGAGAGCTCATTAAGTTCTTACTGACTGCTGAAAAGTAAATTAGAAAAAATAAACAGCTGAACATTTATGTAAACCTCAATCTTTTTGATGTTTTTCAATTAGCAGAGCCATTTTTCATGAGAAAAATTAATGGCTGTCATGTGCCACCTGGCTATAAAACCAACTGACAAATTTGTTTTAATGACCATTGTCATATCTCCGGATTTAGTTGTAAGCCATCTGGGCTGGGAGGAGGCAAAAAGGACTGGGTGCTTTGAGAGCACTACTATGTGCCAGGCCCTGGGCTGGGCTCATGATATACATCATCCCCTGAATTCTCTTCATTGTCACTGGAGCCATTATTATACTCATTTTGTAGATGAGGCTCAGATTTGGCAAGAAGGTGTGTGTGTGTGTGTGTGTGTTCGGTTGTGGTAGGTAGCCTGCCCACAGAGGTAGGGCTGGATGGAAGTGTGAGAGTTCAAGTGGGCAGAGTCTAGCAAGAAGGTCCTTGGTATAAAGGCTGCTTGGGATTCTGTTGGAGTGGAAGTCTCTATTGGGATAATAGAGCATCTGTCACCAAACTGGGGCTTACGGCAGGGCTCCACTCACTGGGTGAGAGCCAGCAAAAGCCAGGCAGGATGTCTGCTCCAGAAGGCGCATGAATTATCAGACCCTCAGTAAATCCTTTGTAAGACTACTAAGCTGTGTCTAAGAACAAGAAAATAGAAGCAGACACCAGTGCGAAGGCTGCCTCTGATGCTAGGACAGCCTAGTCAGGGTACAGACATCATCAATGAGGCTGACTATAGAGTCCAGCAGTCTGCAAGCTATATTTTGGTGTATGTATATGTGTGTGGGGGTGTGAAGAAAGAAGAAACAGAGCCTGCCTGTGGGCTCTGAGGGCTTAGCTACAGGCAGAACCACATCGAAGTACAGAGCTAGGAGTCAGGCAGGGGCTGACAACCGTAGTGACAACTTTATTATTTGTGGGACAGGCTCTTTTATGCCTCATCTTTAAACTCCGAAGAGGATCTAAAGACAGGCTCTGCTATTCCGTTTGCAGTTGAGGAGATACAAGTTCAGGGGACACCTGAACTCCTCCTTAGACTAAAGATAGAGCTTCTGGACCTGACAGTTGCAGCCTATGCTCCTTTGGGAAGTGTTTGACTGAGCAAGAGAGGAAAAAAGAACTTGCCAAACTGTCCTTTAACTTCCAAGTGCATTTCTCTAAGGTGTAGTGTGTTAATTGGCTGGTGGGACTCAAGCTATGGGGAACCTCGCCCCACAGAAAGGGGTTTATGAGCAGCCCTACTTCTACCAGGCAGAGCAGGGACTCAGGGACCTGGCAGGATCTATAGCTGCAGGCACCTCTTAACAGTTTTGCTGACTGGCTCAAAGTCTGCTTTGAACCTGGGAGGGAGTAGAGATGCTAAGGTTTCTTATAGGTCTCTCTTTTCAATTTTTTCTTCTTCTATTTCTAATTACTGGAGATCATTATTTTTCTCTTTGTTCTTTAAAAATTGTATTGAAGGGCTGGAGAGATGGCCTAGTGGTTAAGAGCACCAACTGCTCTTGCAGAGGACCCGGGTTCGATCCCCAGCACCCACATGGCAGCTGAGAACCGTCTTTAACTCCAGGTCCAGGGGAATCTGACACCCTCTTCTGACCTCTGCAGCATTGCACGACACGGGTGCACAAACCTACATGCAGACAGTATTCATACACTTAAAAAATAATAAAATAAAAAAAATTGTATTGATCTGCTGGGTGAGGTGGTGCTTGCCTTTAATCCCAGCACTGGGGAGGCAGAGGCAAGCGGATTACTATGAGTTCAAGGCCAGCCTGGTCTACATAGTGAGTTCCAGGCAAGCTAGGGCTACAAGGAGACCCCGTCTCAAAAAGACCAAAAAAATTTTATTGAGTTTTTGTACATTTCACACAATAGGTCTTAATCAAATTTAGATCCCCCTCCCTTCCCTGATTCACATCCCCCGTCTCCCCGTCCCCCACCAGATTTCATGCATTCTGTCATATGTGTTAAGTCTTTTCCAGTCAAGCATTTTGTCCAGTTATCCTTCAATGCAAGTTCATCCACTGGAGTCTAGTCAGCCTATCTATAGTCTCTCTCTTAAAGAAGATCTACTCTCCTTTATTACATCCACATGGGTCTTGAGTGTGCTGTCACCATTGTTATAAATCCATATAGCCAAGTTCCCAGCGGCCTGAAAGGCTGTTTTCCTATGTTCACACACCAACCCTGGCTCTTAGCGTCTTTCCACCCCCTCTTCTGCAATGGTCCCTGAGCTGTGGGCGGGTGAGGTTTAAGATGGGAGGGCTGCCGGGCGTGGTGGCGCACGCCTTTAACCCTAGCACTTGGGAGGCAGAGGCAGGCGGATCTTTGTGAGTTCAAGGCCAGCCTGGTCTACAGAGTGAGTTCCAGGACAGCTGGGGCTACAGGGAGACCCTGTCTTGAAAAGACCAAAAAAATTCTGTGTGCATAAAACTCTGTATGAGGAAGCTTTGCTGATGAGAGTTAAGGGATTTATTAGTATTCTGTCTACACCCTGTTCCATTACATTCCATGAGGTTTCACTGTAGATGTGTCATTTAGGGCTGGAATCTCTCAGGTATATATTCTCTGTGTGTGGCCAGTTATGGAACTCAGTAATAGCCTCTGTTGCAAAAAGAAGCTTCTTAATGAATAGTTTATGTTACACTCGTCTGAAAATACAAGGATACATATTGAGCACACAGTAAGACATTTTGTTTGTCTAGAGATATGACAGCGATAGGGTTTTCTCTAGGATCTATGATCTCTCCAGCCATGTGTATTTGATTATATTTATACCCATGAGTTTCCTTCCATTGAGCAGGTTTTTAAATTTTATTTTATTTTATTTTTTTTAGTCTTTTTGAGACAGAGTCTTCCTTTAGTCCCAGCTGGCCTGGAGCTTGCTATGTAGACTAGGCTGGCCTTGAACTCAGAGATCTGCCTGCCTCCGCCTCCAGAGTGCTGAGATTAAAGGCGTGCACCACCACGCCTGGCCATTGAGCAGGTTTTAAGTCCAATTAGATAGCTGTGGATTACCTGCTAGGTAAAAGTGCCACTCCTGCAGCAATAGAGATAGCTTACTGTGCCAGTTGTTGTGACTATTAGGCTTTAGAGCTGGGTTGGACTGTTTGAGTTTCTCCTTTAGCAGTTTGCATGGTATCCTCTAGAACTATGAAAGCTAGTCTTCAGGAAGAAGGCTGCCAGGTTGGTTCCTACTCTGTTGCTCCAAGTCTTATGTCTGAAGTATGTCCTGTCTTCAGCACTCTTCAAGTTCTGGGACAGCAAGGACTGTGGCAATAGCTGTGCAATTTGGGGAATTTCTTGGGCTACCCTGACCAACAACTCAAAGGGGGCATTTCTCCTGTCTGGCACTGTGTTCCTTGTTAAATAGCCTTCAGGTATACATACATGTACTTATGTTCAGACATTGTATGTGTATTTTTCATGTTTTTTTTTTTTTTTTAGTTAATCATTTCCCTTTGGCTTTTAAAAAAATATTTATTTATTTATTTTATTTTTGCTCTATGTGTATGAATGTACTGTCTGCATGCAGGTCTGTGCACCTGTTATCGTGCAATGCCGAGGAGGTCAGAAGAGGGCGTCAGATTTCCCCGGAACTGAAGTTCTCCTGGAATTGGAGTTTCAGACAGTTCTCAGCCGCCATGTGGGTGCTGGGGATCGAACCTGGGTCCTCTGCAAGAGCATTCGGTGCTCTTAACTGCTAGGCCATCTCTCCAGCACTTTCCTCTGGCTTTTTATGCCCCCTAAGCTTTATTTATCTCTCTCATCTCTCTCCCTGTCTAACCTCCCTTCTCCCTCCCCAGTTTAAGTGCCCCCATTTCCCCCTTGATAATACCTGTCTCCTGTTATTCCCCTCTTCTGAGTTCCTTCTTCCCCTTTAACCCCATGGTTCCTTGTATGTCCTTTTCTCCTCCCTTCCCAGTCAGACACCCCCATTTACCCATTTTCCCCTTGGTAACATCTGTTTCCTACTATCCCCTTCTTTTGGTCTCGTTTCTTCCCTTTACCTTCCATTTTCCTGGCTCCTGCTGTTATATCAGGATATATGTTCACTATATAAGGGATTGGTCCTACCATCTGCAAATGAGGGAGAACATACCTTTGTTTGCTTTTCTGAGTGTGTGTAACTTCACTTAGCATAACAATTTCTAGTTCCATCCATTTACCTGCAAATTTCATCTAGTCTTTTTTTTTATGTGCATGAATGTACTGTCTGCATGCAGGTCTGTGCACCCGTGTCGTGCAACACTGCGGAGGTCAGAACTGGGTCTCAGATTCCCCTGGAACTGGAGTTCTCCTGGAACTGGAGTTACAGACGGTTCTTAGCTGCCATGTGGGTGCTGGGGATCAAACCCAGGTCCTCTGCAACAGCAGTCGTTGCTCTTAACTGCTAGGCTATCTCTCCAGCCCCAAATTTCATCTATTCTTAGCACTGAGTAGAACTCCATTGTGTAAATGGCTTCTCTATATATCTCCAGTTGGCCTTGAATTCTCCAGCCTCCTGCCCATGCCTTCTGAATGATGAGATTACAGATGTGTGTTACCACAACTAGTGTTAACTTTGTATATGTAATGGGCATCTTACAATGTTGCCTAAACTGGTCTTGAATTCATGGGCTTTATCCCTCCCTCTGCCTCAGCATCCTGAGTAGTAGGGCCTACAGATATCCATTACTTAGCCATCTGACTTAAAATGTAAAAATCCCCTCATGCTTAAAATATCCAGAGTAATTACAGTCTATCATACTAAAGTCCAATGTGTTCAAGAACCTCGCAGAGTTATTGTGAAAGTTCGGGGAAGTAGTGAAAGTATTATACAGTTACCATGACCAATGTTCAAGAAGAATCTGCTAGAACAACCATCAAGGCTGTTACCATCATTCTATCCTAAACAGGTGTCCTTCTTGGCTCTGGAGTGTAGCTAAACATAAGACAGGTCTTATCCTCTTCTAAGGGCCTTTAGAGTCCATATATACTATATTAGTCACTTTTCTGTTGCTGTGATAAAACCACCACGACCAAGGGAACTTTTAAAAGGAAGAGTTTATTTGAGCTTACTGTTGATGGTTCCAGGGAATTAGAGTCCATCGTGGCAGGAGGCATGGTGGGAGGAGATGGAGCAGAAAGGCAAGGTTCACATCTTTCAATGAGCACAGGAAGCTGAGAGAGAGACACTGGAGAGCTGCAAGTCTTGTTGAACTCCCTAAGCCTGCCTCCAGTGACATGCTTCCTCCAGCATAGCCACACCTTCTAAGATCTCCCAAAACAGCGCCATCAACTGGGGACAAAATGTCTGAATCCTTGGAGCCTATGGGGGACATTCTCATTCAAACCACCACACATACTAACAGATTAAAGCCTAGGAAGCCTTGTCCTTCATGGCAGCCCCAGCCTCCTGACACCATGCTCTGGTTTTTTTTTTTTTGTTTTTTTGTTTTTTTTTTGGTCTTTTCGAGACAGGGTCTCCCTGTAGCCCCAGCTGTCCTGGAACTCACTGTGTAGACCAGGCTGGCCTTGAACTCACAAAGATCTGCCTGACTCTGCCTCCCAAGTGCTAGGATTAAAGGCTTGCGCCACCAGGCCCGGCCATGCTCTGTTTTTAGAGGCAGAGCTGCAGACTCTGGGAGTAGTGAGTAAGGTACTGTTAAGTCCTATTATAGTAGTTACTTTTCCTGTTGCTGTGATAAAAATACCCCAGCAAAAGCAACTTAAGGGATTGAAAGGGTTTGTTCTGGTTTCTAGTTTTAGGAGATAATTCCATCATGGCAGGAAGGCATAGTAGCAGTCAGAGAAGACATAGTGGAAGCAGGAGACAGGCTGGTCACATTGTATTGTTACTCAGGAAGCAGAGACTGAATAGGAAATGAGGGATATAAAGCCTTAAGATCTGCCCCCAGGGACTCACTTCCTCCTGTGGACCTTCTAAAGGTTCCACAATCTTCCAAACAGTGCCAGCAGCTGGGGACCCAGTATTCAAACACAGGAGCATATGAGGGACATTCACATTCAAAATACAACACAGACTAGGAATTTTGTGAATCCAGGGAGCCCAGAGAACATAACTATCCCTCTACTACCTGCCCTTAAGCCGGCATGGATGGACTGGAGCGTCCTGGGGAAGTAGGACTGAATAAACAACTTGGTAGGTGTCTTGCCTGATTCTGCTTTCCAGGCTCTCCATCCAGTCCAGCAATTCCCAAATCTGCGGGGTATAAGAATCACTGAGAAGCTGTAAATATTTTGTATGTCCAAACCTTACAGTTTAGAGTGTGGTACTGAAGGACCCCTGCTCCAAGGTTTTATGCACCCTTAAAATCTGTCTTTAGGAACCATGGTACCGCCATCCTATAAGGCCTCCAAGTCACGTACGCTATAAGGTTTCCCTCCCCGCTTCCTCATACCTTGTGGTACTTAACTGAGTCATGCCTACCTGTGTGTCAAGATAAGGTTTCCCTCCCCGCTTCCTCATACCTTGTGGTGCTTAACTGAGTCATGCCTACCTGTGTGTCAAAATAAGTTTTCCCTCCCCGCTTCCTCATACCTTGTGGTGCTTAGCTGAGTCACGCCCACCTGTGTGTCGCTGGCCTGCATGCCGAGATGATTTTTTACTATTACACAACCCTTCCTCCATTTCCCCATACCTTGGGATCTCTGCTTTTAAAAGTTCCCTATCCCAGTCCCTGGGGGTCGACCTCCTCTGCCCCTGCATGGGTTATGAGCTCGGCCCCAGTGCACTGGTTATTCCCGAATAAACCTCGTGTAGTTGCAGCAAGGACGGTCTCTGGCTGATTTTGTTGGGTGTCATACCATCCTGAGACTTGAGTGGGAGTCGCCCCAGGAATTGGGGGTCTTTCAGTACAACCACGTGCTCTGCGTTTTTCAAAAGTCTTTTGATCCCTAAGTAATTTCCAGGGTGTCAGTTGTTTGCAAAGAAGCAGCAGCATCAACTTGTGGTTAGTCCTTTTTGTCCTTTCCTGTCTGCAGAAGGGTAAGGTATCAAAGTACTGGATGAAGACCCAGAGGCTCAATGAGTTCCTAGAATTTTCTCTTATCTTTAGGAGGGTTATCTCTGTTTCCTGGTTCCCACTAAGGCTATCTTCTTGCATCTGCCAAGGAATTGCATTTACTCAAGTTTGTCGGGAATGACAGCACCTGGTTTGTGCCATCCTTGGGAAAGATGACTGGTCCTCTATGCAGTCCCATGAGCCTCAGGAATATGGATCATCTTGATATTAGTGTTTGAACAATGGTTATTGCTAGAGCCTTCCATGTGACTCTCATGTAGAGAGAGAAGTGGTTTTTCAAGTCTGCTTGAATATTTCCATCTTGCATCTGCAGGAGGTCTGGATCCTGGGAGCCGGTTGGCACCCATCCTATGTAGCTCAGTGGGCATCAACTGCAGTCAACTCTGGGTTGCTGCCAATGTTTTGCACCTGTTGTGTTGGGAGCTGGGAAGTGAGACATGGACAGGAGCCAACTTCTATACTCCACAGTTCACAGCAAAGACAGCAGTCCTTCCTATGGCAGGAAGGAGGAATGTGGGGAACAACTGACTCATTTTCCCAACAAAATAAAGCGTGAGTTCTGAAGGGAGAAAGGGGGCATGTTAAGGGGATAAAGGGAGAGGGACAAGTCTGCTGGAGGAACAGTATTAGCAACTATGCAGAAGAGCAAGATCATGACAGGCCTCCAAGTCTAGCTCAGGAACCGAGATTTGGTCCCATGAAGGATTTTAGTGAGGGAATGACCTGATGGTGTGTTTGACTTTGTAAAGGGATTCTGAGTAGCATTGGTGTGAGTGAGGTCCATGAGCTGTCAAATCAAGTGTGCTAGCGTGAACACTTGTTTAAAGGCAGGTATTTGGGGTATAAGCCAGACCTGAGAACCCCCCGGAGTAGGACTAAGCAGCGCACACTCCTGTAGATCTTCCCAGGCACACTCCTGTAGATCTTCCCGGGCACACTCCTGTAGATCTTCCCGGGACGTTCTCAAGTTATTTTAATTTAGTTTTTTTTTTTTTTTGAGATAGATCATAGGGTCTCATATACCTCAGTCTTAAGCTCACTGTGTATCTGAGGTTGACCTTGAACTTCTGATCCTTCTACCTCTACTTCCTAAGTGCTAGGGTTATGGCATGCACCACCACGTCTAGTTTAGGCAGTGCTGGGACTGAGACCAGGGATTTGTGCATGCTAGGTCAGTACTCTACCAACTGAGCCACATCCCTAGTCCTTTGCATGCTAGGTCAGTACCGTACCAACTGAGTCACATCCCTAGTCCTTTGCATGCTAGGTCAGTACTCTACCAACTGAGCCACATCCCTAGTCCTTTGCAGGTTATTCTTAAAGCTAAAACTTCTGCCCCATGAGGGAATTAATATCAACAAATTCCATCTATAGAAACTGCCCTAACCACAGCCCTCTGCTGAGGAGGCATGTTCTAAATCAACACCTGGTTGACTTATCGGGTAGACATGTCATCTGATTCCATGAACCCTGTGTGAAGCCCAGTGTCTGCATACCCACAACTCTACAGCTTATGTGATGATTTAAAAAATATTTTAATTATTATACCGATTATTACATAATTAATTGTGTATGTGTCCATGCTACAGTGCTTGTAGAACTCAGAGGACAACCTGGGGAATCAGTCCTTTCCTTCCACCCTGTCAGTCCTAGGGATTGAACTCGGGTTATCAGGCTTAGCAGGAAGTGACTTTATCTGTCGAGCCATCTCACTGACCTTGATGTGATCATGGTTGATCTCAGACCATGCTGGCTGAGGAGACTCTGCTACGTGAGTCCTCTTCTGCCGCCACAGCTGATTGACTGCCCTTGGCTCAGATGACCATTCTTAGTCCAATTGCAGACATCCTGGGTGTTCTGGTTTGTCTTCCATTGCTGTGACAAAACATTCTGACTGACACCAACTTGGGGAGGAAAGGGTTTATTCAGCTTACATCTCCTGAATCATAGTTCATCACTCAGGAGCCCAAGGCAAGAACTCAGGGCAGGAACCTGGAAGCAGAAGCTGAAGCACAGGCCATGGAGGAATGCTGTTCACTGGTTTGCTCCCCTGGCTCATGCCCAGCCTGCCTTCTTATACCGTATACAACCACCTGCCCAGGCTGGCACCACTCATTGTGGGCTGGGCCCTTCCACACTGCTCGACCATCAAGACAATACTCCACAGTCCAATCCAATGGAGCCAATTCCTCAACTGAGGCTCCCTCAACCCAGGTGTGTCAAGTTGACACTAAAGCTATCCAGCACAATTGACCCCTTGTCAACTTGACACACAAAACATATCACTATTAAACCACCACCTTTCCAGTTCTTATCCCCAAAGTATGATGTTAACATTAATCACAACCTAAGACAGTACAACCTTAAAAGCCTCACAGTCCTTAAAATGTCCAACCGCTTAAAAGTTCACAGTCTGTTAAAAGTCTCTTAAATGTGGGTTGCTGTAAAATACAAAACAAGTACTGTCTTATTTCAAAGGGAAGAATCAGGCACACTCAAACAAAACCTAAGTCCAGCAAAGTAGCTCAAGGCTGGACACCTGGGATTCACTCACGATCTTCTGGGCTCCAAACGGTCTTGGCAGCTCCCCCTCTCTGACTCTGCCATCCGTGGCACACACAGCTCATCTCGCAGACCCAGGCCGACTCCATTCCACACTTGCCGCTACTCTTGGTGGTCGTCCCATGGTCCTGGCATCTCCAAAAAGCTGGGGTCTCCACTGAAACTGAGGCAGCACCTTAACCAATGGCCTCTTCTGACCTCTCCTCGTGCCAAGCCTCAGCTTCTCTCCATGACCCCTGCAATCTTGGGGTCTTCACTGCAACCGAGATGCACTTCCACCAATGGTCTTTCCTGACCTCTCACAGTGCCAAGCCTCGGCTGCTCTCTGTGACCCCTTCAAATTTCAACACCAGAACCATATAGGAGACTCTTCCACATTACCAAGTCCTGCTTCTGGCTTGAGATGGAGGCTCAGGCCCCTTGTGGATCACAGCTTCTGTGTGCTGACCCTGAAGAAATTCTTCCCAGAAGATTTCACCACAGTGATGCTGGTCTCTTGTTACTTACAGCTGATTTTTCAGCCCCAGCTAACCAGCATCAATTGTCCCAGTACAACAAAGATTTCACTTCAGGTTCTGGTCTCTTGTTACTTACAGCTGATTCTTCAGCCCCAGCTGACCAGAACCCACAGATTACACAGTCCTGATGATCTCTGCTCCCCTTTGAAACTAGAAACTTCACAAGCCAGGCCTCCATCTTCTACAACTCCTTCAGCAAAACTGCTCCAAGCTCCACAGCAACAATCTTTAGGCATTCAATGATCTTCCCAGCCCAAAGTTCCAAACGCCTCCACAATCCTTCCCCAAAACACCAAGGTCAGGTCTGTCACAGCAATACCCCACTCTTCTGGTACCAATTTCTGTTCTAGTTTGTCTTCCATTGCTGTGACAAAACACTCTGACCGACACCAACTTGGGGAGGAAAGGGTTTATTCAGCTCACATCTCCTGGGTCACAGTTCATCACTCAGGGAGCCCAAGGCAAGAACTCAGGGCAGGAACCTGGAAGCAGAAGCTGAAGCACAGGCCATGGAGGAATGCTGTTCACTGGCTTGCTCCCCTGGCTCATGCCCAGCCTGCCTTCTTATACCATACACAACCACCTGCTCAGGCTGGCACCACTCATTGTGGGCTGGGCCCTTCCACACTGCTCGACCATCAAGACAATACTCCACAGATGTGGCCACAGGCCAATCCAATGGAGCAAATTCCTCAATTGAGGCTCCCTCAACCCAGGTGTGTCAAGTTGACACTAAAGCTATCCAGCACACTGGGTAAAGGCTTTGTCTCTGTGAACTGATACTGATTCCTTGCAAAGATCAGGTCCTTTCTTTCAAGTCTCATTGGGGAAATTCAGGGCTAAGTGTGAGCCAGTGGGCGACGGGAGATGGAAGGAAAGATGCTCTGAGACTGAGGTGGAAACAGGGAATGTTACCAGGATAGCAAAGAGCAAGGTGAAGACCTGAGACTTCCTGAAATTGACTCTCCATTACCATGCTGGATCCTTTAGTTTCTGAGTCCCAATCATGCCTCCCCATCCCCTCCCTCCCTCCCTCCCTCCCTCCCTCCCTCTCTTCCTTCCTTCCTTCCTTCCTTCCTTCCTTCCTTCCTTCCTTCCTTCACTTTTTCTGTAATTGGTGTGTTCTTATAAGAAAGTGAAGCCTTTTCTTACTGTTTTAGTTATCCAGAGCTGCTATCACAAAGTACCAGGTAGGGTGACTTCAACAGTAGAAATGACTTTTCTCCTCATTCTGTGGAAGCTCAAGATCAAGATCAAGGTGCTGGCAGGGTTGTTGGTCCTGAGGCCTCCTTCCTTGGCTTACCTTTGCCATCTCCTGTGCTTTATGAGGTCTGTCTTCTGTGCATACCCTCTTCTGGGGTCTTTGTCTCTCATAAGTCCTACTGGATCAGGGTTCCAGCTTTCTGACCTTATTTAATCCTTTTCATTTTTGGGCTTTTAAGAAAGGGTCTCACCATGTAGTACTAGCACTGGTCAGCCTGGAACTTGCTATGTAGGTCATATGTATTGGTCTGCCTCTACCTTCTGAGTGCTGGCTTTAAAGGTGTGCACCATTATTTTAATCTTAATGACCTCTTTAAAGGCCCTGTCTCCAAACATAGTAACAGAGTTACAGCTTCATCCTATGAGTTTTGGGGGATGCAGTTCAGCCCTTAAAATGACAACAAAAATGTTCTAGCATTCCTGGGATGGCATTAAAGCCAGAAGACCCAAATTCAACCTGATCCCTTCCCCGTGCAGCACTGATTTTGGAAGCAGCTCCTTCCCTTTGTGAACCTGGTTTTTAGTGTGAAATGAAGTTGGTGGATCAGAGGGCTCCTAAGCCTCCTTCAACTGAGCCTTTCTTGGATCCTTAGTCTATTTAGGCTGCTATAACAAAATACCACAAATGTTGACAAGAATGAAAGGGAACACTTACACACAGCTGGTGGGAATGTAAATTTGTACAGACCCTATGGAAATCAGTATGGAGGTTCCTCAAACAGAAACAAACAAACATACAAATAACAAAAAAAAGAAATATCATATGATCCAGTTATACCATTCTTAGATATATATCTGAAGGATTGTAAGTCAGCATAACACAGAGTCACTTGCATATCCATTTATTGATAGCTAAGCTTTGGAACCAGCCTAGATTTCCATCAACAGGTGAATGGATGAAGAAAATGTGATAAATGCACAGAATGGAATTTTAGATCATTGGAATAGAAGATCATTATGTTAAATTAAATAAGCAAGATGCAGAGAAAAATATATTTTTTTGCATCTGTGGAGTCTCCATTTACATACATATATACACTGTGAGACTGTGTGCTTATATGTGTGTGTGTGCCCACGCACGTAGGACACGAAAGTAGAAAGAGGATTATAAGGTGGGAAGAAGAGGTTTAAAGCAAGGGATTGGGGGAAGGAACAAGAAAGAAAAGTGGAATATGTAGGACATGAAAGCAGAAGTGGGGGCTGGAGAGATGGCTCAGTGGTTAAGAGCACTGGCTGCTCTAACAGAGAACCCAACATCCACATGGCAGTTAACAACCATCTGTAACTCTGGTTCCAGGGGATCTGGTGCTCTCTCCTGACCTCCATGGGCATTGTACAACATGGGTGCCCTTACATATATAGAGGCAATACACTCATACACATAAAATAAAATTCTATCATCTATCTATCTCTCTATCTCTCTATCTCTCTCTCTACCTATCTATCTATCTTCTATCTATCTATCTATCTATCTATCTATCTATCTATCTATCTATCTATCTTCTGTCTAAAAGAAAGCAGAAGGGGAGACTATTTGGTGGGGGATGATTTCTAAGTCCTGTTTCTGCAGGAGTGTCTTACAGTTCTTTCCTCCCTCGAGGAGCTGAACTGTGCTTTTCATATTCCAGCAGCCCTGCCATTACTTATCTTTTCTCCTTTACCCCATCCAGTTGGCATCAAAGTTATTTTAAGATTTCATGATGTGTCTGAAACTAGAATTTTCCAAATCGGCCTGGTGTTCTGATTTAAGCTGTGTTTTTTCCTTTGGGGTGTGGGTGGAACATGGACAGGTCTTCAGAGCGAAGGCTCCTTCTGCACACTGACAGTGCTGGGGCCGTGTGTGGTGTCCTTGCTGCCACCCCCTTGATTGTTTCCAGTTCTATTCATTTACCCGTGAATTTGGTTGGCTGTTTCTGAGGGTTAGTCACATCAACGAAAAACGAGGAAAAGCAAATTTAATAGAAGTTATTTGATCAAGGAGCTACTTGTGAATTGGGGGAGACTCAGAGGCAGAAGAGGCTCAGAGCTCTGCTCAGCAGCATGGGTAGTGAGCTTTCATAAGCCAAATGTAGATTTGAATTACAGAGATAATTTGATTGGCTACAATCAAGCATTTGCCTTATATGTGCCTGATCTGATTAGTTGGCTGCTTGTGATTGGCTGAAGCTTGGCTACCTGTGATTTAATGAAAACTGTCTATTCGTTGCGAAAACATAGTCCTAAGATATTGTTCTAGTTTGCTTTCAATTGCTGGGACAAAACATGCTGACCAATACCAACTTGGCAAGGAAAGGGTTTATTCAGCTCCCATTTCCCAGGTTACCCAGGTTACAATTTAATGAGCTCAAGGTAGGAACTCAGCAGGAACCTGGAGGCAGGAGTTGAAGCACAGATCATGGAGGAATGCTTCTTATTGGCTTGCTCCTCTGGCCCATGCTCAGCCTGCTTTCTTATACAGTACAGAACCATCTGTCCAGGGGTGGCACCACGCACAGCAGGCTGTGCCCTCCTATATCACTCAAGACAATACCCCACAGATGTGGCCACAGGCCAGTCTAATGGAGGCAATTCCCAAATAGAGACTCCTTTGACCCAGGTGTATCAAGTTGACATGAAAGCTATTCAGCACAGGTGTGTTTCACTTTGTTACTAATTCGTGGTTTGTTACTTAAAGTAGAAGAGAGCCTGGGGCAATGATTTCCTACTTGCTGCTTTGGAGGCTGTGCTGGCCTGGCAGTAGCTTACAGAAGCCAGAGAGAAGACACACTCTCCCATCCAGTCTTTTTTCACCTGCTTCCTGGATGATCTATGATGATCACTTTGACATATGACTATTTGAAAAAGTTGGGTTACCTTTGTGGAGTCAACCAACCTTTAACTGACCAGCTGACTCACCCATCAACCAACCAACCAACCAACCAACCAACCAACCAACCAACCAACCAACCATTATTGACCCACCTAACTTTAGGAGGATTCTAGATGGCCAAGAGTTTACTTGGTGCTTATCAAAGGATGTAGATACAGGCTAGAGAGCTGGCTCAGAGGTTAAGGGTATGTATCGTTCTTTCAGAGGTCAAGTGGAGTTCCCAGCATTTAAATTGGGCAACTCACAACTGCCTGTACCTCTAGCCTCCTAGGGCACCTGCACTCATGTGCACACATGCACACAAAGACCCACACACATACATGGAATTGGCAACAATAAAAATAAGTCTTTTTTTTTCACATAAATTTATTTATTTATTATTTATTTATTTATTTATTTTTAACAAATCTAGACCCGTGTTCCCGCCCATTCCCCCACCCCGCCAGAGCTCATGCATTCTGCCAAACATGCTTTTCATCTCTTAGTCTTTCTCAATATTTTCCATGGGGAAGTTGACTGTTTTGAGCAGAAGTTCACTGTTTCAGTCAGTTCTTTGATGCAGTCTTTTCTGTTGTTGTTGATTCCAAAATGCATTATGCCCAACTGCTTTGTACAAAAGCTCAGGGGGCCCCAACACAAGAATACTTACAAACATCATGGGTAATTGGCACTAGCAATCCACAATAAGGGACACAATGTCATTTGTTTTTCTGGGACTGTGCATATACGTACTCAGCATGATGTTCCTCTATCTCCAAGCCATTTCCTGCAAAGCCGTGATGTTGTCCTTTCTTTACTGCTGGCATAGTTAAACTCCCTGTGTGTAGAAATGTTACCACAATTTTCTCTTCCACTCACAAGTTGAGAGCGCATTTAGGTGTTCCAGCTCCTTCTATTGTGAAGAGAGCTGCAATAAAGGTGAGTGCCGAGGTATCTCTGGTGGTGGCGTAGTCTTGAGGGTACATGCCAGGAGTGTACTGGCTGGGGTCGGGTGGCAAGTTCATATCCAGGTCTTCCAAGGGGTCTCCAACTGCTTTCCAGAGTGGCTGTACGAGTTTACATTCCACCAGCAGTGTGGTGATGAGTGTTCCCCTTTCCCCACAAACTCTCGCATCACTTGGTATCTTTTGTTTGTCTTGACCGAGCCAGTCTTATTGGAGAAGATGATATCTTTAAAGTGGTTTTCTGATTTGCATTTCCTTTGATTATGATGTTGACAAGTGTTCTTAGG
The DNA here is from genome assembly GCA_009823505.1 of Rhizomys pruinosus. Lineage (NCBI taxonomy): Eukaryota > Metazoa > Chordata > Mammalia > Rodentia > Spalacidae > Rhizomys > Rhizomys pruinosus. The sequence goes on from VZQC01012422.1 coordinate 230,981, forward strand.
TTTTCTACTCTACATCTCGAAGTCCTGCATACTTGGATCTCTTTTAGTTCGTTGCTCCTCTATTAGTGGGTCATTTGTTTTCTTTTTTCTTCTTTTCTTTGGTTTAGTAGGGTTATATGTTCTGTGAAATCAATGCTTGTATTTTTTTTGTTTTCTCTGATCTCCTCCTCCTCCACTGTGGGAATTTTCTCTTCACTTCCTTTTCTTGATTGGTCTTCTTGTTGAGGACGAAGCTTTTGAGTTTATTGTGGTCCCGTTTGTCAATTGTCGACCTTGAATTCTTGCAACTTGCTTGTCTGATTTATAGGAAGTCTTTTCCTACCTATTCTTGTTAGGTCTGCTGCCAACTTTTTCTTCTATGCACATTCGAGTTGGGGATTCATGGTGAAGTGTCTTTAAGATCCATTTGGAGTTGACTTTTTGTACAGGGTCGAGAGGTAGGTTTAATTTCATTCTTCTTCTACAGTGGTGATCCAGTTTTTTGCAACACCACTTGCTGAAGATGCTGTCTTTTTCTTTCCATTGTGGCTTCTTGGCCCCCTTGTCAAATATGAGATGGCTAGAAAATTGTAGTGTGCTCAAGTTGGACCTCGGTTTGTTTGTTCCTTGGTCAAAGGTACTCGTGCTTTTTATGCCCAGTAGCAGGCTTGTTTTTTAATGACTATGAACCTGTAATATAGTTTGAAGTCTGGTTATGGAGATCCCCCCCTGTGTAGCCTTTTCATGCCAGGTGGTTTTTGCCTATTTCGGGGTCTTTTTGTTTTTCAAAATGAATTTAAGAAGCTTTAGTTTCCAGAGCCTGTGAAGAAACCTCTTGGGGATTTTGTGTTGGAATTGCTATAATCTATACAAGAGTTGTTGGTAAAAATGGCATTTTTACAATGTTAGTTTCCCAATCCATGAGCATGGGAGGTTTTCTTCCATCTTCGAGGTCTGTCTTCAATCTTCACTTATCTTTCTTAAGGGATTTTAAAATTTTTGTTGTAGAGTCCTTAGTGTCTTTAGGTAGGTTTGTTTCCTAGTTATTTTATTGTTTTTGAGGCGTATTGTGAGTGGGGAAGGTCTTATTGAAATTCTTTCTCCAGTTGCTTGTTGTTGCTGTAAAGAAAGATGGCCATTGAGTTTTTTAAGTGTATTTTGTGTCCACCAACTTTGCTGAAGCTGTTATCGTTTCTAATGAGTTTTCGGTGGAGTTTTTTAGCATCCCCAAGTAAACAACAATCATCAATCATCCCAGCCAAATAGGGATAGGTTTCTTGACTTCCTCTTTCAATTAAACATCCTTATTAATACTCCTTTTCTTTGTCGTGATGGCCCCGACAAGTGTTCAGCACTATATTGAGAAGAAGATGGTGCACAGGGGGCCACCTTCCGAGGTCCCTACCTTTAAAAGGAAATGGTTTCTGTCATTATGCCCCCCATTTAGGATGATAGGGGTGCGGCTCTGGTTTCCTACTGATATGGTCTTTGAATTACATTGAGGAATGGTCCTGCCAAATCCAATGCCTGCTAGACCTTTAAGCATAGAGGGATGCGGGGATTGTTGTCAAAGGCTTTTTCTTTTTTTTTTTACATATTTAGGTGTGTTTTTTTGTTTTGATTCTTTAAGTGTTTGATGATGTTTATTGATTTCGTATGTGAAAACCATCCCTGCTTTCTAGGTATGATCCAACTTGGTCAATGGATGAGATGATCTTCTTGAGTGGTCTGTATGCGATTTGCCAGTTTATGCGGTTTAGAATTTTGGCATTGTGTTCACTTAGGTGAGATGGATCTTAATCTCCCTTTTTAGTTGAGCTTGTCGTTCCAGAGTATTTTGGTATATAATGATGTGGGCTTCGTAGAGAATTTGGGAGAATTCCTCGCTGATTGTATACTTCTAAGCATTTCAGTAATAATGGTTGAGGTGCTTTTTGAATTGTTTTTATAGAATTCTGCATGGAACACCATCTGGGCCTCCGGGCTTTTTTTTAAGTATGGAGGCTTCTTGTCTTTTTAAAATCCTATATTATTTCTTTCATTATATTGGTCTGTTTAAGCTGCTGGTCTCTTCTTGGCCGACTTTGGGTGATTCCCAGGCTATTTCAGATATTTCATCCTTTCTTCTAGTTTTCAAACGTGGTAGAATCTCAGGCGTTTTTTGTAATATTCCCCTGTAATTTTTCTTGATCTTTCCTTCTTGGTCCACGTGATATCTTTTCCCTTTTCTTTCATCCGCGGCTTGTATTGCTGTGGAGTTTGTTCCTTCTTTCTTTTGTTAACTGGGCATAGCAGGTCCTGTCCTATCTTGTTTATTCTTTCAAAGAACCAACTTTTGGCTTTCATGATGTTTTGTATTGTTTCTTTGTGTGTGCTGCTATTTCATTGATTTCTGCTCTGACTTTTTTTTTCATTCCTGTCTGGTGCGGGTTTAGGTTCATAGGAATAGAGGAAGGAGAAGAATCACCAGAGAATGGTATAGGATACAGAGTCTTCAACAGATAAAAGAAAACATAAAAAAATCCCCAAACTAAAAAGAGACCAACCAATAACCATACAAGAAGCACATAGACTCCAAACGACAAGAATTCAAAAAAGAAATTCCCATACTACGCCACATTTATAGTTAAAATGCTAGAAACCCAAAACAAAGACAAATCCTAAAGCCACAAGAGAAAATCAACAAGTGACCTAAATGGGAAACCTATCAGATTAAAACGTGACTTCTGCGAATGCAACAAACTATGAAAGCAAGGAAGAATGTGGACAAAGCATTCCCAGTGTTAAGACATAGATGCCAAACCAGGTTACATACCCAAAAAAAAGATGGTCATACATAGTTGAAAGAGCGAGAAAAATTTCTTCCATGAACATAACAAGATTGAAGAATAAAGTCCAGAAAAACCAACCCTCAAGAACTACATGAAGCAATTCAAGAACAGAGAAATGAGCAAACAACACCCTGGCACACTAGAACGAGTAAGAATCAATAAAGCATAACTGACAGAGTAGAAACCCTAAGTCAAAACCGCAGATGGATAATAAGGCAAAAGAAGCAACACAAAACCATCAGTCATAATCTTAAATTAATAAGGGACTCATTCCCCACCATCAAAAAGACAAAACTGGGAGACTGTTAGGACACAAAATCCATGATAGCCTGTACTACAAGAAACACATTATTACCTGTCAAGGACAGGCACCACCTTAAAGTGAGGGATGGAAAAAATATTCCAAGCAAGTGGTACCAAAAAAAGAAAGCAGGTGATTGCTATTTTAATACAGACAAGAATAGACTTCAAAGTAAAGAAATCAGAAGAGAAAAGAAGGCCATGTAACTTTTCATCAAGAACAATCCAAACCAGAAAGATTTCACAGATTAAAATATAAAGATGCCCCAGATTCTGGTGCAAACCAAACTTATAAAGATAATTCTCCAGGACCACAAGTCACAGAGAACCCCATACACTCATAGTGGGAGATTTCATACTCCCACTGAGTCCTTTGGATAGGTCAACAGGACAAGAAAATAAACGAGAGAGACCATCTGAACTAAACGATATGATTACAACCAATGGACCTCATAGACCTCTACTACGAATCTCCATCCTCCTAATACCAAGAATACCTTTTCGTACTCAACAACCCCACGGAAACATCTCCAAAATCACCACATCTGGGAACTACAGAGAGAAACTCTCTACAATATACAAAAAGATTGAAATAATGGCAATGCATCCTGTCAACACAGTGCAATAAAGCTCACATATCAACACCAGGACAAGGCCCTCCTGCTACAAGAACACATGACTAATAACCACACTCTGATAATGATGGGGTAAGAATAGATAAGAATAAAAAAAGCATTACTGGAACTGTGCAGACAATAAAACACAACCAACCTATGGGATACCTTAGAAGCAGATCCTGAAGATGGGAAAGTTTATGGCAGCTGGTGCCTACACTTAGACAACCAGAAAGAGCACGAAGTGGACTGATCTAACACTAAGCTAAAGCCAATGAGATGCAAAAATAAGTCTTTTAAAAAAAGTTTGTAGATATTGTAAAACAAACTTTAGCTTGCCCCTAGGACTTCCTGGCTAGACTGAATGAAGGCTCCATGTGAAAAATTTCTGAAGGTATTTGGAAGTAACAAGCAAATGGGTTAATTAATGATGGTTTTCTGTTTGCTGTGAGAATTTGAAAGAACTTTGGTCAGATTCCTGAAACCAGTATTTAAATCCCAACTCAGCTGCTTGCTATTTGTGTGCCCCATAGGTAAGTTTCTGACTTCCTAAGTCTCAGTTTACCTGATCGCAAAATGGATATGATAATATCTGTCCAGATTTGTTTTCTGGTGTTGTGATAAACACCACGACCAAGAAAACTTATGGGAAAATTTCATCTTCCAGGTTTTATAATCCATCATGGAGGGAAGTCAGTGCAGGAACTTCATCAGGGAGGGACTTCCAATAGGGCAGGAACATGGAGGAACATTGCTTACTGGTGTGCTCCCTGTGAGCTCCTTGCAAGCTTTTTGACACTGCCCAGCCCCACCTGCCTAGAATGGTCCACAGTGACTGGAACTTCCCACATCAAGCAGCAATTAAGACAATGTCCCACAGAACTGACCACAGGCCAATCTGATGTAGGAAATTCCTCAATGAAGGTTCCTTCTTCCCAGGTGACTCTAGTTTGTGTCAAGGTGACTAGAAAAACTAACCAGAAAAATATCTAACTTAGGAAATGAGGTGACAGGTCCATCTAAGGTATTTTCTTTTTTTAAAAATTAAATTAATTAATTAATTTGTATGAATGTATTGTCTGCATGTAGGTTTGTGCACCCATGTTGTGCAATGCTGCGGAGGTCAGAAGAGGGTGTTGGATTCCCCTGGAACTGGAGCTCTCCTGGAATTGGAGTTACAGATGGTTCTCAGCTGCCATGTGGATGCTGGGGATTGAACCCGGGTCCTCTGCAAGAGCAGTTGGCGCTCTTAACTGCTCCATATAAGGTATTTTCTACAGATATGATTGAGGGAGGGAATACTTTATTATGGACCACATCTATTGGTAGTAAGCAGGAATTCTTCCCGAGTGATGATTTCCCAGTGTAAGCATCTCCTGGGAGTGGCTCTCTGGACCTGACTTTCCAGCCCCGTCCACCATTCATCTTCTTTGTCTGCATATGTGGTTGAGTATCTATGGATGCCAAGTAAGAAAGACAAGCTGGACAGTCTGGTGTGAGAGCCAGCACTGTCTCCCAGAGGATGCATGGATTGTCCTCAGCAGGATGTGTTTTCTGTCCTCATTCAATTTCTGTCTGCTTGGCAGTTAGCATCCTTGTTCCTCCCAAACTGCTATAGCTAGAGGTGGGTTCCCTGGGAGCATGGTTGTGGCAAGGAGGAAAAGAGACAGAGTAAGAACCATTTGGGAGATACCTTGGAGATTCAGAAAGATCTACCCACCCAGGTCTGTGTCTCTACAATTATGGGTTTTCTGATCCCTGTTCTTTTCATGAGCAGTTTTAAAGTAAAAAGTTACATGCATAATTAAATATCTTTCCCCCTAAAATGCATTCCATTATGACTGGGTGTGGTGGTGCACACCTTTATCCCAACATTTGGGAGGTAGAGTCAGGCAGATCTCTGGGAGATCAAGGCTAGCCTGGTCTACATAGTAAGGTCCAGGTTAGCTGGGGCTACAGGGAGACTCTGTCTAAGAAAACCAAAAATAATGTATTTTTTTTTTATCTTGTCTAGTCACCCATCCATTGTAATAGTGGCAGACATGCAAAGATTTCCTGTGTACTAGTCTATGCTGTCTTTACAGATAAGTTCTTCCTCATGATTACAAGAAGTGTGCATCCATTATTCCTGATTCTTCTCCCCATTCCTCTCTCTTTCTTTGTTTTTTAAAAAAAAAGATTTGTGGGGCCGGAGAGATGGCTCAGTGGTTAAGAGCTTCGACTGCTCTTGCAGAGGACCTGGGTTCGATTCCCAGCACCCACATGGCAGCTAAGAACCGTCTGTAACTCTAGTTCCAGGGGAATCTGATGCCCTCTTCTGACTTCTGTGGCATTGCACAACACAGGTGCACCAACCTACATGCAGACAGTACACTCAGACACATAAAAAAAATAAAAATAAAAAAGGATTTGTTAGCTGGGTGTGGTGGCGCAGGCCTTTAATCCCAGAAGAGGGCATTGGATCCCCGGGAACTGAAGTTGGTTGTTAGCTACCATGTGGGTTCTGGGAACTGAACCTGGTCCTCTGCAAGAGGAGCCAGTGCTCGTACCTGCTGAGCCAACTGTCTAGTTGACCAATTCTGTTTCTAAGATAAAAAACAGATCCATGGAGTTGGACCTTGTCTGAAGTCACGGGTAGGGAGTGGAGAGGCAATAGGAGCCCTGGCACCTTGGGCCCCAGAGCCAACACTTCTCATCTTGAGCATGGCACAGAGTTACTTGCTCCTAGAACTGCAGAGACTAAGTATTCATGCTGGCTGGTTCAGATTGTCTGTATTGGGGATGATTTGTGGCTGATTTAAAGTTTTCAGTAAAAAATGATTTATTTTATGTGTATGAGTGTGTTGCCTGCATGTATGTAAGGGCACCCATGTCATGCCATGCCCTAGGAGGTCAGAAGATGGCATTGGCTCTCCTGGAACTGGAGTAGGACAGTTGTTAGCTGCCATGTGGGTGCTTGGAATTGAACCTGAGTCCTCTGCATGAGTATCCAGTTACCCTTAACCGCTGAGCCATCTCTCCAGCCCCAATAGTGTTTTAACTTTTAAACAGTGTACAGGCATCATTTTTATAACGAAATAAAAGAGCTAGTTGCATATAATTTTCAGCATGCAAAACAGCAAGCAGGAACTTGTTATTTACTTGTTGGTAAGCAAAGAGCTCTGGGAAGCAGTGGGAAGAAGCAATTTAGACCTTGACCATCGTTACAAGACTGCTTCAGAGGCGATCTGTGTGTTAGCGTCTTCAGTGCCTACCAGAGATGCCCACTGCCTTTCTCAGTTTCTTCCACAAGATGGCAATAACAGCATAGTGATGGACCAGCCTGCTGCCTCTAAGAAGGAGCATTGAGCATCCTTCTGCCAAACGTAGACAAGGCTCTCCAGTGCTCAAAGAGGGGCTTTTATTTTATTTTATTTTTAAAGTTTTTTTTGGTCTTCTTGTGACAGGGTCTCCCTGTAGCCTCAGCTGGCCTAGAACTCTGTAGACCAGGCTGGCCTTGAACTCACAGAGATCCACCTGCCTCTGCCTCCCATGTGCTGGGATTAAAGGCCTGTGCTACCACGCCCGGCTTAAAGATGGTTCTTAGCCACCATGTGGGTGTTGGGAATCAAACCTGGTTCTCTGCAAGAGCAGTCGGCTCTCTTAACCACTGAGCCATCTCTCCAGTCCCAAAGAGGGGCTTTTAGAGCAGGACCCAAAGCCTGAGATCGCCTGCTGATCCAAAGCCCAGGCAGTTGGACAGTCATAGTCAGACCTTTGAATCTGTATAACCCATAGCTCTTCCCAGAGCATTGTTCACGTTACTTCCCCAAGGAAGAGACCCAGAAACAAAATGGAACAGAGGTTTCCAGGGTCAAAACGAGTGCAAAAGATCTTGGAGAATGGGTTATTTGCTCTCTATGGAATTATTTATCTTGTGAATTGTGTAGATTCTTTTCTCTCCATGAAAAGAAGTTGGTGTTGGCCTCCCAGGTGTGGAAACTACAGGCAAGTCGGTGACAGGCAGGGAGCCTTCGCTGGGCTTTCTAGGAGTGCTGGTGGGTAAGGCAGCTTCAACAGAGGCCCAGCTCTTAGACTAGACCTACAGGGAGGAAGGTCTGTCAGGAACAAAGCTAGGCCCTGGTTTCTGTGGTGGGACTGAAGAAGCAAACAAATGAATGGGGGAGAAACACTGGGAGGCTTACTGCTTTTCTACAACCGGTGATGCTCGGTAGGGACTGGGCTTATCAGCTGCTGTATCAGAGGAAACGCCAGCCCAGTCGCTTAACACAATACTTCATTTCCTCTTCAGGGAATGTTCACACTGGTTGATCCTGACACAGCAAGGTGGAAGTTCTTTCCAAATAGCTACTAAAGGACCAGGGCTTCTTTCCTTAGTGACTCTTTCATTTTCAATATAAAGCCTTAGGAGGACTCTGAGAAGTAGAAAGAACTCAGAAGGGCATAGACGGGAGGTTTAAGGAGGCCTACTTATTCCATCGGCTAGAGATGAGTCACATGGCCTCAGCTAACTACAAAGGAGGCTGGGAAATCCAGGACGGAAGGAAAATAGGTTTTGTTTACAACTAGGCATTCTCTTTCCCAGGTTCACAATTTAAATGGACTATAGAGCTTATCTAAAAGAACGAATCAGATTTACTCACACAGATATTCATGCACAATGATGTTTATTGCTGTTATTACAAAAGTCAATACTTAGGGCTGGAGAGATGGCCTAGCGGTTAAGAGTGCTGACCGCTCTTGCAGAGGACCCGAGTTCGATCCCCAGCACCCACATGGTGGCTGAGAACCATCTGTAACTCCAATTCCAGGAGAACTCCAGTTCCAGGGGAATCCGACACCCTCTTCTGACCTCCGAGGCATTGCACGACACAGGTGCACAAACCTACACGCAGACAATACATTCATACAAATAAATAAATAAATAAATAAATAAATAAATAATTAATTAATTAAAAAAAACCAAAAGTCAATACTTGGAATCAAATGTCTAGCAATAATGGATTGAAGATGGTCTATTGACACCAAAACATGTGTAGTAGAAGAATGTTTTGGCTCCACAGTCACCACTGTGCTTTATTAAATCATCACAGTATTTAAAATTTTGTATTTATTATTATTATTATTTTGGTCTTTTTGAGGCAGGATTTCCCTGTAGTCCCAGCTGTCCTGGAACTCACTTTGTAGACCAGGCTGGCCTTGAACTCACAGAGGTCCACCTGCTTCTGCCTCCCAAGTGCTAGGATTAAAGGCATGTGCCACCATGCCAGGCTTATTTTTATGTGTACTAGTGCACTGTCTGCATGTGGGTAGGTGCATCTGTGTCATGTAATGCCTGTGGAGGTCAGAAGAGGGCATCAAACCCCCTGGAACTGGAGTTACAGATAGTTGTTGTGGGTGCTAGGAATCAAACCTGGGTCCTCTGCAAGAGCAGTCAGTGCTCTTAACTGCTGAACCATCTCTCCAGCCCCCATCATAGTATTTTATAATGTCATGATGATGGTTTATTAAGCCACCATGATCCTTTATTAGGTCATCATGGTGATTTTTATTATGTATTAAGTGTTTTATTAATTGTACTCCCAAGCAGCACCAGGTTTTTTGTGAATCAAGAATAAATAATGAGGCATTATCTATTTTCATTTAGATATTCTACCACTTAGAATCATGCACAACACATTTATTTTCAATATAGCCCTATAAAACAGTCTTCGTATTTCTAGGAACACATTTCCTCAAAAGCAAAGCCTGTGATTGAATTATACTGCAGACTTTGTTGGCGACTATTTAATTCACTTCTTATCTCCCCGGTTCAACGTCTGACTCCCACCCTGAACCACAGCATCCCAGGGCAGAGGCTGTGTCAGGCTTGTTTACTGTTCCATACACAGTGTGGAACCCAGAGTAGGCATTTGGTAAATATTTATCCAGTCAAGTTGAATCGAACAGGGTGATGTCAAAAGCAAAAACAACAGGAGTGAGAAAAGAAAGAAAAAAAGCCAACACACAGGGTGAGGCAGCTCATATACACATACAAAAGACGGCAGGACATCTCAGCACGATGCCATCCCACCATGTTCTTAGAGTCAGAATTTCCCCTAGTTTGCATTTCTTTTATAGGGAACATTTGCATAATCATTTACAGCTATCATTTACAGTCAAGATTAAAAGGAAAAAAAGGCGTTCTTTGAAAGGCTCCTAGAAGGACCCAAAACATGTGATTTTGATGCCGAGTCTCCAGCGGAAGGAGCTCAAGGGGAGGAGCCTCCTCCCGGTAGAGATGTGCAGGCTGGGGAGCTGCTTCGCTCTTCTATGTCTGGACCCTTTTCTGAGAACTGGGTCTGGACTGGAGTGGGGAGCCAGGGAAGGGGAGTGTAGGAGCTCTGACTCCTCAATCTCAGCCCTCACGCCTCCTCTGAAGGCAGGATGTCAGCCGGTCTGGACAGCTGTAGGGTAGCTATTTCATAAGATCCAGGAAGCTTGGAAGAGTCAAAGGATCAGGAAGCTTAGAAAGGAAAGTTACAAGACTCAGAAAGCCTTTCTCCTGGCTATATGGGCAGTGATCAGTTGCTGGGATCAGAGGAGACTGTTCAGTGGAGCTGCCTACGTGTTGGGCAGGGGTGGGATATTTTGGTTATGCCACTGCCTGAGCCACTGATGTTCCTATATATAAGTAACCCCTTCTTGCAAATAATCCCAAGAAACTCACTGGTTCACCAAGCTAGACTTGGGTGGGGTAATTTCTTTGCCCTGCCATTGTTACCCTATTGCAGGGGAGATAAAATAGACACCAGGAGAGGCAAGAACCAGGTTTATTTAGGTTGCAGCCTGGTCTGGAGGACATAAGTCTCAAAGTCTGGACCCTGAAAAGAGGAAGCGTTCATTCATCTTTTATACCTTAGGCAGTGAGTCACAGTGAGACGGAAGCTTACATATTGATTGGCTATCAGCACAGTCTCAAAATTAGCCAAACTGTTATAAATCCAGAAAGAAAACAAATGTTAAAAAATCCTCTGTCAGGCTGGGTGTGGTGGTGCACGCCTTTAATCCTAGCACTTGGGAGGCAGAGGCAGGCGGATCTTTGTGAGTTCAAGGCCAGCCTGGTCTACAGAGTGAGTTCCAGGACAGCTGGGGCTACAGGGAGACCCAGTCTCAAAAAAAAAAAAAAATCCTCTGTCTACAAATCATTGCAGAAGACTCCATTTGAGACAAATAGAATCAAGGAAGTTTTATCAGGGCAAGAGGTCAGTGGTTCTAGGCAGCTGTGTTAGTATTCTAACCACAAACTTGTCAGTTGAGATTTGCTGATAGAGGCAGAGGGAGAAAACAAGAATTAAATCCACATTTTTCTTAAATATTCCATTTAGCTATGTCAACTCTATTTGGGGTGAACATATCTCCCCAGGGAAAGGAGAGTCTTTGGGGAGATAGGTGGGGAGGCAGCAGGGCAGGCTGTCATCACAAGCTGGAGAGTTGTTTCTGTGATCCTTCTGGAAGACTCTCCATTCTTTTAAGGTTGCCAGTAAAATACAAGACAACAATTAGAGTTGAATTTCAGGTAAACAATGACCTTAGGATAAATATGTCACAGATACCACACTCTAACACTGCCTGGTTTTGGTGACACGCTTTGTAAACAGCGGAGAGGCATAAGCAGTACCCCAGAGCCCAGTTGCATAAGCCTTGTGACTCTGATGTCCATTTTTTCCTTTCTTTTGACCTCTGCCTCCTTCCCACAGGCTTGGTATAAGCACTGTTCCACGAAGGCTGCTTGGGTAGTCTTAGGGTCCTTGCTGCAGGATGTTTGTCCTGGGGTAGCCTTACTAAGCAAGGTTGGATCCTTCAAATTCATGTTGGTGGCTTCTCAGGGTCTTCCCCTCTTCCCCAGGCTAGCCCCTTTTTATTCTGGACAGCTGTCCTCTTTGCTGGGTTGCTGTCTCCCACAGCTTGTCCTGCTTTGTTTTGTTTTTGAGATAGTTTTTCACTCTGTAGCCAAGGCTGGCCTGGAACTACTATATAGCCTAGGCTGACCTCAAACTCATGCCAATCCTCCTGTCTCAGGCTGTCAGTGCTGGGACTACAGGCATGTTCACTGTACTCAACTTCTAGGCCTGTCTGTCCTCAGGTCTTCAGTGAGGTCGTGAGGCCCCAGGTTCTCTCATAATACATTTCCTAGGCACTTAAGAACATATGCAAAAGCAACTCTGCCTTGAGTTGGTGCTGAATGGGGAGCAGCAAGGGAGTTGGAGGGGAAAGGGAGTCAGAGTAGGGAGCCGGAAAAGAAAGATATTTCAGTCTGGGAAACTGGGGGTGGAGGGGCAGGTGGCCCTGAGCCCCGAGCCTCCATAGTGGGACACTGAAGCACTTAAACCCATGAGCAAACAGAAGCAGAAAGCAGGATATGCTTCCCAGCAAATGAGTCAAACGGGTTGAGAGCAGAGCAAAACCACAGAGGATTGATAGGGCTCCCGCAGATGACGCCCTTGATAGGTGCAGGGTGAGCCTGCGTCTGTGGCTGGGTGTAATTGGGAGCAAGTCCCACACTCTTAGGCCGTGTCTCTCCACTTCTCAACAGAAAACCAAATAATTCCTCTGTGCTGCTTCTTGGTTTTGAAAAACACATGTTCAGTGAAGGTTGGTGAACAAATCTTTCATGAATATGGAATTTTCCAGTTTTCAAAACATTAGTTTGAATCAAATGATATGGCAAATACCTCACTGCTTTGGACTTACAAAGCAGGAATCAAATATGCTACAGCCATAAAACTAGGCACATACACAAATATATGGAGGCGTATACACATATACCATTGTGTACAGGCAAATGCTATCAGGGGTTTGGCACCCTGGCCTAGTGTGGCCAGCCTTGTCACAGCAACTACTATGGCTGAGCTGGTGATGGAATGCCTTCTGCAGTTTTTCTCCGGATGTTAAAATGGAATTGAGGAAGTTTGCATGACCTCTTGCTTGCACAGTCTCTTTTCATTGAGAATCGACTCTGTTTCTGTTTTCTTCAGAAGACCCCCTCCCCAAGTTTTGGTGGCAGCCCAGCCATCCTTGGTAAACCCCAGGAACCAAGGCAGAGTCATGCTGGGGTCAAGTTCGCTCTGCTACAGAATCCAAATTAGTTTTGAAAACACCAGCTTTACCTTGAATTATTTAGAAGATCACTGTTGACTAGATATTAGCTGTAACTTAAACCTCTGGTTGTCAATAGTGCTTTTTAACTATTGTCCTATGCTTGTGCCCTGTGTCCTAGTTTCTTTTCTGTTGCTGTGATAAAATACCGTGACAAATGCAACTTAGGGGAGAACAGTTTATTTGGCTCAAAATTTTAGGATATAGTCCATCATGTAGGGAAGTCTAGGCAGCAGGAATTTGAGCCAACTAGTCATATTACATCTGTAATCATGGGCGGAGAGACATAAACACATGCATACTCACTTTTTTGGTTAATATTTATTTATTTATTTGAATTTTATGTGTATGAGTGTTTTACCTGCCTGTATGTAGGTGCACCTGTATGTGCAATGCCTGCAGTGACCAGAAGAGGGCATCAGATCCCCCTGGAAATGGAGATAACAGATGGTTGTTACCTGCCATGTGGGTACTGGGAGTCAAACCCAGGTCCTCTGCAAGAGCAGCCAATGCTCTTAGCTGCTGAGCCATCTCTCCAGCCCCCATGCTTACATTCTTGCTTGTGCTCAGCTCAGTCTCTCCACTATTACACAGATCAGGGCCCCCTGAGTAGGGAATGGCACTGCCCACAGTGGGACATCGATTAACTTAAGCCATCAATTAAGACAATCCTACATACTCACAGGCCAACCCGGGGTGGACAATCTCTAAGACTCTCCTCCCAGTTGATTTTAAGTTATGTCAGGTTGACAACTAAAATGAACCATCCTACCCTGTGGTCTCCAGAGATGTCCATATGGGTAAGAAATAGAAAAGAAAGAGGCTAGATGTCCTCAAGAGTATGGACTCAATGTACAAGCTGCACTTTGGGAAGGCAAAGCAGAATCAGGCCTCACAGAAGGCATGGGACTGGGGAAATGGCATAGCTGACACAGTGCCAGAACCCATGCAAAAAGCTGGGCACAGTGGTGCATGTCTGTATCCCCAGGCCTGGAAAGGTGGAAAGGAGGATTTCAGGGCTTGCTGGCCAACCAGTGTAGCTATCTGGTCAGCTCCAGGATTAGTGACAGACCCTGCCTCAAAGGATCAGGTGGAAAGCGGTAGAGGAAGACATATACTGTCAACTTCTCTCCTTCACATACACATGTGATTATAGGAACATACACAGATATTCTCTCTCTCTCTCTCTCTCTCTCTCTCTCTCTCTCTCTCTCTCTCTCTCTCTGTCTCTCATACTGAGAATAGAATAGAATGATCTGGCAAAGCTCAGGCGTATGTGGCCTGAGTACTCATGTGGACAAGCAGTCTGATGGTTTAAGGTCGTTAAAAAAACAGTCTTACCCCAGTTCTTTCATTTGCCAGCTATGTTACTGGAGGCAAGTTACCTAGATGTTCTGAGCTTCTGTTTCCTCATCTATAAAATTTTTGCCTCATTAGTTAGCACTGGGCAGTGGATGAAACAGGGTTAAGTGGTAGAGTATATTAACCGATAAACCTCTGTGAAAATGGTGTGTGAGGATAGCGAGACCACTGTACCTGGGGGACAGTTAAGAGAGGAAAGAGGTATTAGACTTTGATAACCGAACCTTCAGGGAGTGATCCCATAGCCTACGGATGGAGAATAAACAGCAGTTCTGGGTAGACGTACAGGAAGGTAACAGGGTTGCTAGGGAACCAGCTTCAGGTGTGTAGGGATAAAGGATGTGAAGCAGGATGCCAGTGTACATCTCAGCTTCCATGAGCTGCTTACTACTGGGGATTAACTTGGCACAGCCACCACCACCATTATGTGTCATCAATCTTCTCTTTCCTCTAGGATTCTAGAAATGGAGGTCACAGGAGTATCTCCTTTATAGACTATTCACCAAGGGTTTAGGCATAATTCATGATGTATACAGCAAGAGTAGTTTGTTCAACAGTCAACCAATATTGAAATCTCACATTATACATTAATAAAGTTATAGAATGAATCATATAATATAACCTGTCATCTTCTAATAGGTGTGCCTGCTATGGATGTCTGTGGTACTTGACACTTCCTTTGTCTTCCTTGCAGTGAAAGAATCTTACAACATAGGCACTAGAGTATAACTCAGACCTCAAAGAAGCCTAAATGAAAGGAAAGAGAACTTGGCTTGATCACTGGAGATCCCACTACTACTAGACAATGGACAGCTTCACTCTGGGCCCTTGTCTGATTGAGTTAGGATGGGTTCTGTGCTCGATGCCTCCATTGCCAGGAGTTTACATGTGCAAGCTTCCAATGTTCTGAAAGCCTCTTCTTCCTATGTTCATGGACCAGCCCTGGCTCCTACAGTCTTTCCAGGCCTTCTTCTGCAATGGTCCCTGAGCTGTGGGTGAGTGAGGTTTAATATAGGAGTCTTATCCAAGAACACACACAGACACACACACACACACACACACATGCACACACACACACACACACACACACACACACACTGACACACACACAGACACTGCAGCCTCTTCTTTAAAACTTGGCCAGTTGGGGCCTTCTGTGTACATCACACTCTGTTGTATTAAGGAAGCTTCATGTGCCCATTCTTTTTTTTTTTTTTTTAAATTTTCTCTTTTCACAATAAAAATCCCTAAAACAATACAAAAGACAATGACAGGGGCTGGAGAGATGGCCTAGTGGTGAAGAACGCTAGACTGCTCTTGCAGAGACCCCAGGTTCGATCCCCAGGCACCCACAATGGCGGCTGGGAAAAAAAAAAAAAAAACCATATTTAAACATCGCGTTCCAGGGGAAACTGAATCCCTCTTCTGACCGCCGCAGCAGTTAACGAATGGGTGCACCAAACTACAATGCAGACAGTACATTCATACACATACAAGAAATAAAAATTAAAAAAAAAAAACAAAAATAAAAAACCCTCCAATGACATAGACAAAACAAAATGAAAACAAAACAAAAAAAAAAAAAGGGAGGGGAATTTCCATTTTTTTTCCTTAAAATAAAGAATCATATCTACAGGCTTTATGTAATTTTTTTGCTCTTTTTTATTTTTTTTTTTTTTTTTCCTTTTCCACCTCTTTCATCAGGGTTACCAAGAAGAGAAGTGTATGCCTGGCTGGCCAGGAAGCTTGAGTTTCCCACTGAGAAAGAGTCTGTTAATTTGGTGAGTCTCAGCTCTAAACGGCTTAAGTCATTTCTACTCCTGTTTAGTTTTTTTTTTTTAATTTTTGTTAGTATTTTTGTTGTATGGGTGAATGAATGTATTGTCTGAATGCGAGTCTATGCAACCGGGTGATGCAAGGCCGCGGAGGTCAGAAAGGGTGGCGGATTCCCCTGAACTGGTTCTCCTGGAATTGGAGTTACAGACGGTTCTACTGCCATGTGGGTTGCTGGGTCGACCCGGGTCCTCTGTAAGAGCGTCGTGCTCTTAACTGCTAGGGCTAGCTCTCCAGCCCCTCTCCTGTTTAGTTTTGTTACCCTCTAAAAAGGGTCACCACAATTGCCAGAAGGGATTCAGGATGCTGACCAGAATGATTTCTTCCATGCTGAATAGGGACACAAGGTGTGGGTCTGTCTAAAGGACCCCAAAAGTTTATAACTGTTAGCTATAGAGAAAAGAAAGAAGTCTTTTACTGGTGCCTGTGAAAGAAATGAGATGCAGGAGTAGTTAGGTACTATGATCTAGGGGGGGACCAGGACAAGTAAGAACAGGGTAGATGCAAATATCTAATTTAAAAGTCCACTAAGATTTCTTGACAAGGGGTTTGCAAAGCACCCATTTATTAGGTGTCTCCTCTCTGGTCAGTGCTTTTTGTTTTTTTTTTTTTTTTTTTTTTTTTTTTGTTCGTTTTTGAGACAGGGTCTCCCTGTAGCCCCCAGCTTCCTGGAACATCGCTCTGTAGACGCAGGCTGGCCTTGAAGCTCACAAGTCTGCCTGCCGCTGTGGCCTCCCACAAGCTAGGATTAAAGGCGTGTGCCACCACGCCCAGCTTCCAGGTGTTTTAATAGTCAAGATATGAGTGTCCATTTAGACAGTTGCTAGAAAGAAAGAGGTAATTTTATTATTGAGCATTAATTGACAACAATAGTGGACTTGTCCTTTGGCTGCAGGTGACCCTACATTATTAATCAAGGCCAAGATCTGAGGTTTTGTGCCTGCTTAACACTATCTGGAGGCACAATTTTTCAGGCTCTAAAAGAAATATATTGACTATCTTTTGGTTATACTTTCCTTTTTCGGTGTTTAAGTCCACACAGTCCATATTAACCAAACTTTGTTTTCTCAAGGTCAATTGAGGTTCTGATCTTCAGGGGGCATTCATGTTTTCAAGGGGTGAGGGGAAGCGCCTGGCTCCTTCTGGCCATTCTTAATCAGTTTCTTCTACCGAGGACAAGGTCAGGTCTTGCTAGACCAGACTTCCCTTTGGAGCACAATGTGACTTTCCTCTAGGTTGACCTTCCTTTTTATCAACTGGACACGGGCTGGAGTTCTGTTAGTGGATCTCCAAGACCTCCCTCCACAGGAAGCCTGATGACTTACAATTGGAGAACGTTTTAAGAGATGCTTGGGACTAATTTACTTCAGAGGGCAAGGAACAAAATTGTCAATTAAATCTCTTGGCTGAATTGGTATGGGCATTAAGTATGGGTGTTAAGCATCCAAAAAGTTAAATTACACCAATCTGAAACTTTTAGTTACTATATCGTATTTAGATAAAGCTTGATAAAAAGCCTAAGAAACCTTGCATAAACGTTGAGTGGGAGAAATTTAACACCATAGGATAATCAGGCAAAGCCAATGAGAGAGATTTAAACAATTTTAGCGTATCTTAAATAGAAACAATTTACTACAAACAGAAGTAGTCTCTTTACTTTCCCAAACCCCATATCCTAGTTTGTAATTTTCCAATAAAAGGGAGCATAGCTATTGACTGGAATTAAGCTGATAAAATTTACCAAGTCCATCCAAACTTTCTTGAAATGGGCAGAGCAGATATCAAAAGTAACACTTGTATAATAGACAGAGACAAAGAATATCTTTCAGTACTCAGAGGTAACCCATTACTTGTCTGTGTCCCTTGAATCTGAATCTACAACTGGAAGTCCAGTACAAGCCAGGAATGGACCAAAAACCAACCACGACCCTGTGTGGGTTATAATCTCATTTAGACCATTAGTAAACTTGCTTTAGTGTTTACCATTCCACTCTGGAAACATTTAACCACTTCATTCCAAAACAAATACCTTACTTTCTACTAAACTTTGCAGTATTTATACCCATCCAGACAAATGGGACAGCTACCCCAATCCCCCAAACACAACCAAAGGCCTTGAGTTCCATTTTATCTAATATTTAACATAGTGACTCCTCATTATTTCTTAGTACCATTTACTTGTGCATTACTATTATTATTATTATTATTATTATTATTTATCATCCTTTCACCTTGGAATAGTGTCTGTCTTTAAAGGTAAATTAAATTTCTTGCAGACAAGGAAAAAAAAAAGATGGGGTCTTGTTTCTTAATTCATTCTACTAGTCTATGTCTCTCTCTCTCTCTCTTATTTATTTATTTTTTTTGGTCTTTTTGAGACAGGGTCTCCTTTTAGTCCCAGCTGGCCTGGAGCTCACTATGTAGACCAGGCTGACCTTGAACTCACAGAGATCTGCCTGCCTCTGCCTCCTGAGTGCTGGTATTAATGGCTTGGACCACCATGCCTGGCCTAAGACAGTTCCTGGCCTCCATGTGGGAATCAAAACCAGGTCCTCTGCAAGAGCAGTCAGTGCTCTTAACTGCTGAGCCATCTCTCCAGTCCCCTACTCTATGTCTCTTAATTGGAGAATTCAGTCCAATGATGATTAGAACTGTTGTTGAGAGAATTAAATTGCTTCCAATCATTTTGATTTCTAATACATTCTTAACCCTAGGTTTTTATTTCCATAGTGGTAGCATCATTTGTTTTCTGATGTTGATTGGTTATAGTCATCCCTGCCCTCTGCTCTTTGTATTACTTGACATATTCTCTGCAGGGATGGCTTATTGGAGAGGAATTCAACTTATTTATATCATGGAACATTTTCCTTTCTCCTTCAATTATAACAGATACTTTTGTTGGATAAAGTATTCTGGGTTGATATCTATAGTCTTTTAGAACCAGGAATATTTTTAGATCAAGCTCTTCTGGCTTTCATTGTTTGGAATGAGAAATCAGCTATAATTCTGATAGGTTTTCCTTTGTAAGTAACTTTTTTTCCCCCCCTGTGCTGGATAGCTTTAGAGTCAACTTGACACACCTAGGTAGAGGGAGCCTCAACTGGGGAATTGGCTCCATTGGATTGGCCTGTGGCCACATCTGTGGAGTATTGTCTTGATGGTTGAGCAGTGTGGGAGGGTCCAGCCCACAATGAGTAGTCCCACCCTGGGCAGGTTGTTGTGTACTGTATAAGAAGGCGGGCTGGGCATGAGCCAAGAGAGCAAGCCAGTGAACAGCATTCCTCCATGGCCTGTGCTTCAGCTCCTGCCTCCAGGTTCCTGCCCTGAGTTCCTGCCTTGGGCTCCCTGAGTGATGAACTGTGACCCAGGAGATGTAAGCTCCTCCTCAAGTTGGTGTTGGTCAGAGTGTTTTGTCACAGCAATGGAAGACAAACTAGGACACCCCCTTTGGTCTTTTTGAGACAGGGTCTCCCTATAGCCCCAGCTGTCCTGGAACTCACTATGTAGACCAGGCTGGCCTTGAACTCTCACAAAGATCCACCTGCTTCTGCCTCCCAAGTGCTAGGAATAGAGGCGTGTGCCACCACACCCGGCTGTAACTTGTTTTTCTTTTGCAGTGGTCAGTATCCTTTCTTTGCTTTGAACATTTTGTGTTTTTACTATGATACAGCATGGAGAATTTCTTTTCTGGTTCTATCTGCTTGGTGTTCTATATGCTGCTAGAATTTGTTTAGGTATCTCTTGCTTTAATTTGGGAAAATTTTCCTCTAAAATTCTTTTGAAGACCTGAGCCATATTGCTGTCCTGTGAGTTTTCTTCCTCTTCTGTCCCTATAATTCATAGGTTTGGTCTTTTCATAGTATCTCATAGTTCCTGATTATTCCATTCTTGTGTTTTAAAAATTGTTTCCATAATCTTTATTTGATTTATCCAATTCTTCCATATTATCTTCTAATCTTGATATTCTATTTTGTATATCATCCATTCTATTATTAAGAGTTCCTCGCATCCTTTCCAAGTTGTTTGTGGAATGTTGCATTTCTTTTTTCATTTCAACTTGAATTTTCTCCAATGTTTCTATATATTTTGTAATTTCATTCTGCAATTTATTGTTGTCCTCTTTCAATTTATCTCTGTCTTATTTTAGGTTCCTGACTTCCTTATTTATAAGTCCCTTAAATTCTCTCAACTCCTTAATTTCTCTAATCGTATTTACAATTGTTCTTTTGAGGTCTGTATCCTGAGTTATATCCAAGGAGTCTTCACTACAAGGTACTTGAATAGGAGTAGTGGTATTTGGTGGAGGTCCATTTGAATCTTTTGTATTATTATTTTTTTTTCATTGAGCTTTAGGCATTTGGGTAGCTTCTGTTGGGAGTGGCTCTAATGTGAAATTTAGGTGTTTATTGAGCTGACACAGATTGTGGTTATATTCTTTGTTGACTTCTTTTTTTTTTTTTTGGTCCTTTTTGAACAGGGTCTCCCTGTTCCCAGCTTGTCCTGGAACTCACTCGTGAGACCAGGCTGGCCTTGAACTCACAAAGATCCGCCGCCTCTGCCTCTGCTCCACAATGCTAGATTAAAAAGGCAATGTTGCCACCATGCCCAGCTGACTTCTTAATTGATATATAGGGGTGGATACTTTAGGCTCCAAAATCTCAACTCTATCCTAACACTGTACAGATCAACACTTCTCATAGAACCACCATATACCACCCATAATCTAGCCACCATCCCTCCCCTGCCCCCTCTCCCCCCAGGACCAGGCACCAAGGTCTATACCTGGGTTCAGTAGGAGAAAGGCTCAGCTGACACCAGGCTATACCTGTTGTCTCCAGATGCCTTCAGGCGATGTCTGTAGTGCCAAGTTGTAGTCACTAAGGATCCAAATGCCCTCAGACCACCTCCCAAAACTCTTCCTAAAATGCTTCCCAAAACTCTTGGGGGCCCCTAAGTCCCCCTTCCCAGCTTTGCCTTAGCAGCTCAGAATGCACCCACTACTCTGGGAGCAACCATGTTGGAAAAACCATGTGCCCATTCTTAATCAGGAGGATGAGAGCATATTGCCTGACCTCTTGGAGGGAGTGGGTAGAGATTGGCTCCTTTTGTACCACAAAGAATACATTCCTTGATAGAGAACTGGGTGTTGCAGGATGACAACAATGGATGCCCCCCACAGTACTTCAGTGTTAATTGTCCACTTTGAGCTTTACAAGGCAATAACTTTCTGTCTTGTTCACTACAGTATCTTTGGCACACAGTGTTAGAGGTGTGTGTTGTGTGTGTGGTGTGTGTGTGTGTGTGTGTGTGTGTGTGAATTCCCACAGAAAAAGAAATACATTAGGTACTTTAGCAAGTTAACTGGCAAATTCTGCTTCTGTGGTGGGGATTCCTAGTGTTTATAGGGATGCCAATGTTTTTTTTTTAAACTGGAGAAAATCTCCAAGATAGTTTATTTCTTTTTTTTTAGAATATTCTTTTTATTGAGATTTTGTATATTTTGTACATCATTTTTTTCAGTCCAATTTGGATACATTCCCCTCTCCCTGCCCCTCCCCCACCCCAGTTTATGCATTCTGCCATACATCTTTCAGTGTTTCCAAGGATTTTTTTCTGCAGAGCAATGTTTTTTAAAAAATTCAGGTGAAATTCACACAACTAAAATTAACTATCTACCTCACACAATTCAATAGTATTTAGTGCATTCACACTGCTTTACAATATGCATGTATATCAAGTTCCAATACATTTTCATCATCTCAGAGAAAATCCTAAAGCTCTTAAGCAGTCATCTTTATTTCTCCCTCGCCTATCTCCAGGCAACCACCAGTACATTTTCTCTTTATGGATATTTCACATAGCATACCATTCTTTAACAAAAAAAACAACAAAATTCATTGAATATTTTTCTTGCATTTACCAATGAACACAAAAATGACTCCTCATATCTGGTTGCAAACAACACAAACCAGCCTGAGCCAAGAAAAGGAGCGTTTTTGATTTACCTGAGTTCCTTCCAGAAGCCACAGTCAGTGTGGGTATGGTGCCAGGGTCTGAAGACTTACCAGAATTCAGTCTGTCTCTTTGTTTCAACCTCATTCCAGTTCCCTCTTTTTCTGCTCAGACAGGGTTTCCCAGCTTTTCTGAACACAGGGCAGAGAAGTGCCTTCTCCCTAATCAGCAGGAGAATGTCCCTTTGTTTTTCCGTATTCACAGGCTAACTGGCTCTAGGTCCCAGTTCCCAGCTTCTGGGACAGTGAATCAATTGTACTGGCCTGACTGTCATCCATCCCTACTTCTATGGTCTCGGACGGTTCCCGCTATATGCTGACGAAGTTTTATGGAGAACAGAGGGTGACATGGCTCTTAGCCAGCTGACAGGGGACCAGCAGCAACTCCAAGCCCGGAGCGGCTCCTCTGGAGACCTGCCTGTTGCTCCTAAGCCAGAGGGCTGCCCTGGTCTCCCTGAGTGTGGCTGTAATTGATTTTGCTTTAGAGGATTTCATGGCCCTTCTTGAGATAATAAAAAGGACTAACATAAAATTCTTCCAAACAAAATCAATTGCTTTCCTTTTCTCTGCACACAGAGGCAATCTGCTATTGCTCTGAGTGAGCAGACTCCTGAAGCATGGAACTAGACCACCTGCCTCTCCTGGGCCCAGGAGAGGCAGGTGGTCTAGTTTGGAGGACATTTGTGCTATTTGGAGTCACATAGATCTGAGTCTCGTGCCCCTCCTAAATCTTTGCCCCAGTTCTTGGCTTGGGAGGTTGTCTACTTTCCTGACAGAAAGAAGTCTTTGAAAAGTTGGGTGGCCTCTGAGTACCAGAGGAGAGGGGCTAAGTTATGGTAGTGACAGTTTTAATGGTGGGGACTCCCACCTGCACCACTCACAAAAGGCACCTTTTGGGAAGTGATAAGGAGAATGGTTTTAGCATCTTAGATTGTCTGTGGTATCTAGCTGCTGCAGACTGTGCTGACAGGTAAGCAGAAGAGTGCCTTTCTGGGAGACCATGCAACATGGTCAGTCATTTTCCCTGGGACCTTGGGCTTTCTGCGGGCTTCTTGGAATACATTGTGGCATGGTTATATATGTGTATGTGTGCTAGGTGATGACTGCTGAGTGCAGGATGAGAAGGCTGGTACTGTGTAGGGGAGACAGCAGTGGAACTAGAGGTGGGAGCTCCCAGCTTTACCCTGACACATCTTATTTTGAGCTGGGGGGTTTGGACCAATTGCTTTTATCTCCACAATCTTTAACTCCCTGGCCTATAACATAGGGAAATATCCCTGTATTCTTTCTCTTCTAGGTAAGAATAACACAAGGAGGACTGACATAATGTGAGTTTAAAATGCTTGTGAGGGGGCTGGAGAGATGGCTTAGCAGTTAAGAGCTGGGCGTGGTAGTCCATACCTTTAATCCCAACACTTTGGAGGCTGAGGCACGTGGATCTCTGTGAGTTCAAGGCCAGCCTGGTCTACATAGTGAGCTCCAGGCCAGCTGGGGCTATAGGGAGACCCTGTCTCAAAAAGACCAAGAAAAAAAATAAAAATAATATTAAAATGTTTGTGAGCAGTATAGTATTCTTCCTCTCCCCCCACTCTTTCCCTCTCTCCTTCTCTCTGGATATGGGAGGTATTCTGGTCACTGCAAACTCAATTGCTAGCTGATTGTTATAGTTAATAATAACAACCATCCATGAACATACATACCATCTGGCTTTGGGGTGAAAGGAAGGATTCTGAGAGGAACTGGGGAGGGGACACCAATTTTATATGTGGCCACTAGGATGTAGTGTAGAAGGTCAGACTTTAACCTTTTCTACACCCAGGCAAACTCAAGGTCCTTAATGGTTTTGAGCTCTATTTTGTGGAACCTTATATTGTTTGTGGGGACTCTGAGATCCTATGGATGTCTGATGATCACTGTGTAGCAGTTGAATACCGCAATGATATTACCTAACACCCTTGTTTCACTGGGAGGAGTTTAAATTCATATTTCTCGCTCAGTGCTGGCCTTACTTATTTGGTTATTCTCCCCCCTCCACACACATAAACATCCAGTGATGTCTGTTAACACCATGCTCATGAACAGCCCCCCCTCCTGCCTCTTTTTTATTTCCTGGGCTTGGTGATCAGCCTTGCTAGCTCCAAGTTGCTTTGGTGGTGTGGGGAGATGCTTGTCCTTGCAAAGTTCAGGAGTAATTAACTTGGTGAGAGGGGAGGAGAGCAATTTGGGTTTCATTATTTGGCAGCTCTGCCCCTTGAGAATACCTTGTGGTTGGGGAAATGACCCTTTAGGCTTGCTGTAGCATTTTTCTCTGAATAAATGACAAACATTCATCATGTAATACATCCTTTGCAACATTTCAGCCTGTCATTAATGACCTTATTGAAAAGAACATTTGATTTAAGATTAAACCTTTCATGACAACCTCTTTTAGCTTGGAAACATACATTTGAAATAAAATTAATATGGTTTTAGCCTGCGGTCAAGTAGTAAATCCATGACTTTTCTGGGTTTAAGAGTCAGCAATCTCCTCCTTCAGGTTTTTTTTTTTTTTAAATAGCAAATGTGCTTAACTCAACTCCAGTTAGGTCCTAGGAATATATTTGGATGGCTTCATCCATTTCTGACCAACTGATGGAATGGTCTCTGAGGTGTCAGAAGAATTATCTTATTTTAGGCCTCAAGGCTGGAGCAGCAAATGTCTGTTATTCTCTCTGATAGCTGTACATCAGATTCTGGACTGATGGTCTACGGCTGCGAAAATGATTTAAGTCAGGGGAGAAGACAATGAATGTTGTAATGACACGTGACAACATCTGTGAAGCTAGGGACATGGCTGCTGCCACCATTAGAACCTCCATGTCTGTCCTCAACTCTGTAGTTCACACACCTGGAATGGAATGTAGCCCTGACCTTAGCTTAAGTGTGGGGAGTAGTTCCCTAGATGGTCTGTTCTAGTTTGTTTTCCATTGCTGTGACAAAACACTCTGACCAACACCAACTTGGGGAGGAAAGGGTTTATTCAGCTTACATCTCCTGGGTCACAGTTCATCACTTAGGGAGCCCAAGGCAGGAACTCAGGGCAGGAACCTGGAGGCAGGAGCTGAAGCACAGGCCATGGAGGAATGCTGTTCACTGGCTTGCTCCTCTGGCTCATGCCCAGCCTGCCTTCTTATACAGTACACAACAACCTGCCCAGGGTGGCACTACTCATTGTGGGCTGGGCTCTCCCACACTGCTTGACAATCAGACAATACTCCACAGATGTGGCCACAGGCCAATCCAATGGAGCCAATTCCCAATTGAGGCTCCCTCAACCCAGGTGTGTCAAGTTGACACTAAAGCTATCCAGCACAACTGGCATGTTTTCAGGTCTGGGCATAAAAACACTGACTTTGCTTTTATACTTGTCGCACACCCATGGAGACTGTGGCCAGCTGTGATCCTGCCAGCTTTTCAGGAGATCCCCAGCACTAGAGGGCAGTGGGTGGCCAAAGTGTCTCCTCTGAGAAATAAAGATACTCCCCCTTTTTTCAAAAGCAGTTTTTTTTTGGGGGGGCGGTGTTGGTGAGATAGCTCAGGGACTTGCTACCAACCCTGATGACCGGAGTTTGATCTCTGAAATCCACATGGTGGAAGGAGGAGACTGACTAGCAACACAAGTGTTCCCCTGACTTCCACACACACACGGTGGCATGAGCATGCCCCTTGCCCCACTAAATAAATAAATAAATAAATAAATAAATAAATAAATAAATATAAATGAAAATATTTTTTTGAAGCTAGATCTCATGCAGCCCAACTGGCCTCAAACTTGTTATGTAGACAAGGATGACCTTGAACTACTGATCCTCCTACCTCTACCTCCTAAGAGCTGGGATTAATTATGCTATGCCCAGTTTATGCCATGCTGGAGCTCAAACCCTGGGCTTCATGAATGCTGGAAAAGCACTTTACCAACTGAGCTACATCTCCAGACCTTAACCCCTTATTGAATGGAGAAATTCCCTATGCTTATACTGTAATTTTTCAGGTTCCTTGCCAGACATCATTACAGGTGCTGGATATGCCATAGTGGACAAGACAGACACCGTCCCTGAGTTCATGGTCCCTGGGTTCACAGTCCCTGGGTTCATGGTCCCTGGGTTCATTGTCCCTGGGTTCATGGTCCCTGGGTTCCTACATCCAATGGAGGAGACTGGTAACTCAACAAGAAGTTGCTAGCATTTTCACAAATGCCCAGAGAGGTAAGCACAAGGCCGTGCAGGAATATATGGCAGGAGATTTTACCTTGTTGGGGTTCCGAGGGGTCCTAGGGAAGAGGTGACATCTGTTCTGAGGCCTGTAGTATACAGGTCTCATCAGAAGCCTGGGATGTAAGCCATGAAGCAGGGTAGGCTTCTGCTCATACCATCTTGCATAGGTGTACAAGGAGCTACTCTGAGAACATTGTAGCTTCACCTATGACATCATAATCTTGATATATGTGTGGCATGCATATATGCATATTTTGGAGTGATACACATTGGAGGGAACAATAACAACAACAACAACAACAACAACAACAAGACTGGGTCAAAGAACTAACTGAAATGAACTTCTGCCTGAAACAGTAAATTCTGCATCAAAAATTTTAAAAGATACTGAGAAAAAGATGAGGAACATGTATGGCAGAATGCATGAGCTCTGGTGGGGTCGGGGGCAGGAAGGGGAATGGGTTTAGATTTGATTGGGAAATGTACAAAATGCACAAAGTTTCAATAAAAAAATCGGCTTTGAAAAAAAAAAAAAAANAATGTAAAAAAGAAAAAAAAAATTCTATAAAGCAAAATCTGGCCATGAGCCATTTATGCAAACACAATTGTAGAAAAGAACCCTATTTGCGCAGAGACATTTATCTATATACCTTTCCAACTTGAAATCAGTCTCAATGCTAAACAGACGTCTGCAGTTCATTGACGTCTTTTTCTGTTGCCTTCAAGGACAAAGTTTCCTAGAAACAGAGCCACTAGGAGACTAAGAAAGCCAAGAAAAGTAGATTCTTGTAGGGGATGGGCAGCAGAGCACAGTGATGGATCAAGCCAGTAATCCCAGTGGAAACAGAAAGCTAATGGGCAAACCCAGAAGTCTAACACAAAAGATATGGTCAATCGACTCCTTGCTCAGCCTCCAATGATGTTTTTAGTCTTTTCCCTCATCTTTAGCAATCAGAAGCACTGTCCATCCTTCAAAGCCCAGCCAAACCTTCCTTTATAGTCTATTGGACTTAGCCAGATAACAGAAAACTCATGAAGATGGATGATAAATGGTCTTTAAATGGCAATGGGTTACAAGGGAGGAGAGTTCTTGAGTGGTACCTCATGGAGAAGACCGAATAAATTGACTTCCCGACCCACTCTCCCCGACTCAACCTTGTGTTCCTCAAGGTCTAGAACTGTATTCCCAGATTATCACATGAACAGAGCCTTGGATATCATCAGCTCTCAGAAAATGGCTGAGGGGATTAATGATAAAGGTTATCCTATACTACACACAAAGGAGAATGGATATTGGTGTTCTCTACATCAGAAGCTCTTAAATATAACAGATTTCTAAAGACCCTTAAAGAAGGCAAGGGATGACTCACATGGTTAACTACAACCATCCTATTAGAAGCCATCATCGAGTGCACCTGAAGTGTTTGTTTGTAACCTGCTACCCAGAAATTTAGTCTTCTTCATTTTCCCTTTTAACAATGCCTACTCTTGGGCTGGAGAGATGGCCTAGCAGTTAAGAGTGCCGACTGCTCTGGCAGCAGACCCAGGGTCAATCCCCAGCACCCACATGCGGCTAAGAACCGTCGTGAACGCTCCAGTTCCAGGGGAATCCGACACTCTCTTCTGACCTACGTGGCATTGCACGACATGGGTGCACAGACCTACATCCAGACAGTACATTCATACACATATAAGAATAAATAAAAAAAAAAACAATGCCTACCCTCACTCCTCAACTCAGATTTATGCATCTAAATCAACCTCATCCAAAACCACCAACCACAATACAACTACTATAATTGAAGGCTTAACCATTAAAATCTATTTGGAAATACAGGCCCTCAACCTTACCATTGAAAAGCAACCAGATATTAGGTGAATTAACTATGTGCAATCGTTTGTCCTTCTCTTTTTTTTTTTTTTTGTTTTTGTTTTTGAGACAAAACCTCCCTTTTAAGTAAGCAGCTGGCCTGTAGCTCGCTCTGTAACGCAGGCTGGCCTTGAACTCACAGAGATCTGTGCCTGCCTCTGCCTCCTGAGTGCTGGATGAAAGGTGTGCACCACCACAACTCGCCTCTTTGTCCCATTCTTACAGTCCTACATACATCAACTCACTCCAATCATTAGGATCTTTTAACTTTTCGGGGGGGGGTGTCTTTTAACTTTTAAAGTAAGGAAAAGCAAAAAAGAAAAATATCGTGTACCGCACTTCTTCCTTCCTTTCCGTAGGAACTAAAGTCAGAAGCTGCCCACAGTGGTTCTTGAGGAAGGTGAACCAAAAGCGAGAATCTCCACAATGTCAGAACAGCTCTCTCCCCACTGTGATGACCCTTTCCAGGTCTTCCATCCGCTCTATCCATACATTCTCTCCACAATTGCTGCTGTGCTCCAAATAAAAGGGCACATCTACATATGCATGGTTCATTCTTACCGATTCTTCCCATCCAATCCTCCGGCTGAACAAATGTGCTATGTCAGGACTGTGGTATGTTTGTCAGCTTATCTAAGTTGAATGTGATTTCCAAACTTTCGTTCCCCAAGTGCTTCTCACCAAGTTAAACCTCAAGGGAGATTCCTATGAACAATTTGGAATGAGAAGAGCAATGGACATAGTTATTTTTACACCTGGATGGCTGGGGCACAGTCCACCAGCTGCTTCTGTAGCTCAGCAGGTTGTCACTTAGATGGCGTAGGAACAGCATTGGATCTGCAAGTGCTCCACCTTTCCCTGGATCTTCCTTCACGGCCTTCTTTACCCCTGAGCGTTACATTGTTTAGTGTCTTTAAGGATGACCCCTGCCTCTCCTACAAGAGACCCACATCACCAAGACAGTGATGACCAACATCTCTCCTGAATCCTAACTCAGGATTCCAATTTGTCTTTTATTCTCCCCCACTTTAAATCATCCTGCCCCAAGAACTCCAAGCTCTATGTGATATTAAAGTCCAAAGGCAATATCCTAACAGAGACTATAAAAGCAACTCACGTGGTTAAGAGGTCAAATCTTACTACTTTGTACTTCTCCAGGGATTGTGATTCTCTGGTTGGATCCTGTTGTTGTTTATATTTTTATTTGTAGATAAAAAAAAAACAAAAAAAAATGAAAAAAAAAAACACAAAAAAGCAGAGAAAGACGCAGAAAATTAGGCAGAATGCATGATCTGGCCGATGGGTAGGGGGTGGGTGGGGGGGAAGGGAAGGGGATAATGCCTGAACGAATTGGAAATGATGTATGAATACACAAAGCCAATAATAAAAAAATAAAAAACTCTAGCTAAGTAGAAATTAGTCCCCCTCCAGAGCTGGTCAAATTCTTTTTTGTTTTTTTAATTTTTTTAATTATTTTATTTAGTCTCTAGTATGTATGAATGTACGGTCTGCTGCAAGTTGTGCAACCGTGGTCGTGCGGAGCGCCGCGGAGGTCAGAAGAGGGCGTCGATTACCCTGGAACTGGAGTTCTCCTGGGAATTGGAGTTTCAACGGTTCGCGGCCACCATGTGGTGCTGGGGATCGAACCCGGGTCCTCTATAAGAGAGGTCTGTGCTCTTAAACTCTAGGCATCTCGCTCCAGCCCAAGCTGGTCAATTCTTAGATGCAGCAAAGTGCTCAGCCCTAAGCATATCTTTGACATGCAAATTACCAGTCACTATCTAGTCAACCTGGTCCATATACCCCAGGAGGCAAATCTTCTTTGTCCCTAATGACCCTCAGGCCACCCACCAAATAGGGATCACCCTTGTAACTTAGAACCCTCTCTAATTATTCAAACTAGCCAGGCCTAAGCTTTTCACCTGCTTTACCTTACCTTTCATTCCCTATGGAAACTCCAATAAAGCCTGGCTTGGGCAATCCCCTCCATCCCACCTCCAGCTCCTTGACTGCTCTGTTACTGTCTCAAGTGGTCTTACATGGCAGGTCATGCCTCCTATTTCTACGATGACGTATGTTTTTCTGAGCCTCTCCTGTGTTTCCTCTCCTAGCTACATCTGAATAGCTATCACGTCCAAAAATAGATAAGACGAAGACAATGGAAGACCCTGCCCTTCCTCGACAGCTCTGCATCTTCTGGAGCAGGACCATGCGACCTTCCTTCAATAGCACTTCAGTGATAAGGACCTCTGTCTTCTCCGCAGTGGACTGTTATCTTCAGTGCCCACTGCTCTCTCATTCCCACTTTTTTATTGTACTAACTTTGGCCAATGACAGAACCTAATAGCTCTCAAGAAATGTGATCCAAATTGGAGACATTCAACATTAGTACTTCCCCTGACAAGGACTACTGTCATGCTTTGGGGATCAAAAAGAAAGACTCTCTACCAGAAAAGGGAATGAAACAAAATGAGGCCAAGCAGAGAACTGTAGATACGAGGGAGAAAGTACGAGATGGAGAATCCACAGCCTAGTTTCGTCATGCACTCTTGATTTCCACTGCGACATCACACCATGATAACGGACAATCTACGGCCCTTGGTCTAGTCGCATGCCTCTGCTCATGACCTTCCTAGACTATTTCCTAACACACAAATTCTTCAATATTTAAAAAGCCCTTATCGGGGGCAGGAGAGATGGCCTAGCGGTTAAGAGCGCCGACTGCTCTTACAGAGACCTGGGTTCGATCCCACACCCACATGGCGGCCGAAGCCGTCTGAAACTCAATTCCAGGAGAACTCAGTTCCAGGGAATCAGAACACCTCCTCTGACCTCCGCGGCATTGCACGACACGGGTGCAACAGACTTGCATGCAGACAGTACATTCATACACATACAGAAAATAAAATTAATAAAAAAAATTTTTTAAGCCCTTATCAACCACTGAGATGAGGAAACTGCTATTTGTGAGCTAAGTGGTGTCCCTCCGTCATTCATATGCTGAAGTCTAACTCTTAGTTCCTGAGTATGACTATCCTTGGAGACAGGGGCTTTAAGATAAGCCAAATTAAAATAAACCTTTTGGGAATCTGACTAGTATCCTCATAAGAATAAATGTGGACACACAGGTATCAGGGATACCTGTGGGCAGAGGAAATATCACAGGAGAGCTCAGCAGCAAGGTGGCCATCTGTGAGTCAAGGAGAGAGGTCTCAGTAACCCCAAACCTTCCATCACCATGTAGCCTCCAGAACTATGAGGAAATAAATTCCTGTTGTTTAAGACACCCAGGATATAGTACTTTTTTGTATATATGTGTGTGGATGTATATTCACATGTGTGTGGACATATATGCATAGTCACATCTAGGTGATGGCCAGAAGTGTAAATCAATCACTCTACTTTATTCACTGAGTCAGAGTCTCTTTTTAAATGCAGAGCTCAATGATTCATCTAGTCTACTAGCCAATTTGCCCCAAGAATCTCATCTCCTCCTCTTGAGTGTGGAGATTACCGGCAGGCCACCATGCCCACCTGACTTTTATATGGGTTCTAGCTGAGCTTACTCAGCAACCAGTTTATTCACTGAGCCATATCTCCAGCCTGTTAGGATATTTTTGTGACTAATTGAAATTGTCAGTCTCATTTTTAATGAAAACCCTAAATTTGATGAAGCAAGAAGATACGTATGGGGTGGCTCTGGAAGAGTTTGCTACATAACTGGTACCTGGATCCCTGGGACCACCATGGTGAGGAAAGAAACAACCTAGTGAAAAAAAATTTTCATCTACTCAGAGTTAAAGAGAGAATGTCTAAAATGAAGACATCGACGGCAGAAGCCTTGCACATCTTATTTATGAGTGGGAATGCTTTTTTTTAATTGTTTCTGTTTTGATTGCTTTGTGTTTCATAATTTTTTTAATTCAGTTCAGGCTTTTTCTTTTCCCTCCCATCCCCACCAACACTACCCATCCCTGAATCATGCATCTGCCTAACTGTCCTGATGCTTCTTTTCTCCAGTGTTTATTTTTTCAATTTGTTAGCTATAAGTGATAATCCATGAGACAAGCATCCTTCATGCAAACCTAAATCTGCAGCTGTTGTCCCAAACATACAGCCCCACACACCAGTGGGGGTGCAGGGTTTTTGTTCAATCAATTATCAAATGAGTGCCGACTACATTGCTTACGTTTCCCATTCACCCAGGACACAGTCCTTAAGTCATCCACGCCCCCTCTTCCGCAGTTTTTTTTGGTTAGAAAGGGCACAGTGGATGAGAAGTAACAGTTCCCACTCTCTCTGAGCTGTTACTTGGACTCTGTAGCAGTTCTGGCTTGTTTCCATTCCTTTCTGGGCTCTGACAGTTGTTCTAGAATACCTTAAAGGTCGAATCAAGCTATGCCGAAAAGCGGGAAGTAAGGGGTCGGGATGAACAAGCCATAGATATTAGGTATTAAGGCAGCACTAAGAGTTATGGTGAGGTACTTTGCAAGACACAGTTGGGCTATTAATCCAGTGACATCACATTGTCCTCCCCCCTGTTATCTGCCACGGTGTCCTTCTGATGTGGCTTGATCAACATTCTACATACCCTGTGAGATGCTACAGCTTGTGGCTCGCTTCAGCCATGGGTTTTTCTCCTTAAGGGGAGCGCCAATAGCAAATTAGATTTAGGTTAAGGCATATGTGCTGCACATGCTGCACAGTGAGTTTCCAGGCAGGCTGGGTGTAGCTGGTGCACCGGACGGATGGAGTCTTGCTTGCTCAGGGAGATCCCATATTTGCTTTGATTGGTTTAGTATGGCCTTGGAACATTCTGCATTCAAGCCAACTGACCTTGCATAGTGGGGTCGCAATACACCCTCTCCATGTTAATCAGGTCTCCGGCGCAGGGCCTTATTGCTCTTCCTTATATCCCAATTAGAATGGAAGGAGCCTTATTTTGTGGGGCGGATACCCTGGCCACATCCCTGTGGAAAATCCATTCTGATGTCAGAGCTCCTTATTAGATAATATTTTTGCCGAGTGCATAGCCTAGGACTTTAGTATATTGTGGTTCTGAAAGAGAGTAATCCCTGTCCACAGTTCCATTCTAGAGTCAATTAAAGAAAGAGTAGGTTTATAGGATTACTAATAGTGTAATCGTTGAGAACACCTCATCATCGTCAATCTTCTTGTTCAGTGGGAGGCAAGAAAGTCTCCATACAGAACTTTAAATGGCTTTTTTAATGCAGGGGATGGTTCGGAAATGAAGGGGAGGGGAGGGGAGGCATGGTTGGCTCTTCTTTATTGTAAGACTCTCAGTCCTGTTTGTTCTTCACAGACCAATACTCAAATGAAGAGAAAGACATCTCAGCAGCAACAGCAGGGAGAGTACCAAGTCCTCCCAGGACAGACCTTCACATTACACAAGACTCCTGAAACCTGGATCACCATAAAGAGAGACGGCACCCCGAAGACTATTAACCACCTCACATCTAAACTAATAAGAGCTTGAAATAAATACTAAATTCACATAGAAAAATGAAATTTATATTTCCTGACCACCCAGAGTAAATGGATGGTCACAGCTGCTAGGCATGCATAACCCAACAGAACTTTCCGGCGGGAACTCCAAGAGCCTCTTCCGGTTCATTCCTCCACAACTGCACCTCAGGAAGCCAGGCTTCCTCTTCCCCAATTCCCGCAGTCGCCAATCTTACCCCAGCCTGGGTTCTCACACGGGTCCACATCTTCTGGCTACCAACGTGTCTCTTCATAGCCCATCTCCCCCTTCATGTGCCTGTCTAGTGCTCTCCAGAACAAGGACTCCATGCTCGGGACAGGGCTGGAGGTCAGAGTAAAGCACTGGCTTGGGGTGGGCTGGATTCTGAGGGAGGGAACATTAGTCCGTTTCTAGGATGAGTGAGTACCTGGATATCAGAGGAAGACAATCTTGGAGTCTCGAACAGAGAGAAAGCAGGAAGAATACAACCAAGGCCCAGTGAAGGGGAGGAGGCCACAGACACAACAGCTCTTTGGTAGGGATCTTTGGGAAGACTCCCAGTCAGTGGAATATTCACAGCACAAAGAAAGGAGTCTGGACTTTGAAACAACCACTAACACCTTCAGAAAAAAATGCATCCTGGTTAACTTGGAAGGCCTAAGCTGTTCTTTATACTAAAAAGCTGTTCTTTACACTGCACCCCCAAAGCCTCACTGGAATGGGCAACCTGGCCTCAGCATCTATGCCCTGAATGAGGTCAGCATGCTGGGACTCCAAAGCCATACATCCCTGGCTCTCTCTCTCAGGTCCTGCCAGTCCACAGGCATAGTTGTAACCCCAAAGAATTCTCACAGCTCTGCTCAGGACCAGACTCTGCCTCTGAGGAGTTTGGGGGGGGGGGGCGTTCTTCCCCCACAGCCTATTGAACTAGTAGGAGCTCCCAGGTGTATACATTCTCTGCATCTGAGATGAAGTCCCCATGTGACTGGCCACCCTAAGGGAGCCCTAGAATTTAAGCACGTCAGAAAAATCTGAAGTGGTGGTGAGATCACTCCCTAGTGATCTGTGTGCAGAGAAAGAAATGGGGCCCTCCTGGGGCATAAGGACTTTGGCCTACGAGAACTACAACAGATAAAATTTTGGTGAAAAAAGTATTTGAGTGGGGCATGGTGGCGCATGCCTGTAATCCCAGAATTTGGGAGGCAGGTGCAGGTGGATTTCTGTGAGTTCAAGGCCAGCCTGGTGTACGTAGAGAGTTCCAGAACAGCTGGGGCTACAGGAGACCCTGTCTCAAAAGAACCAAAAAAAAAAAGGGGCTGGAGAATGGCCTAGCGGTTAAAGCACCGACCTCTCTTGCAGAGGACCCAGGTTCGATCCCCAGCACCCACATGGCGGCCCGAGAGCCGTCTGAAACTCCAATTCCAGGAGAACTCCCCAGCTCCAGGGGAATCCGAGACCCTCTTCTGACTCCTCGGCATTGCAGACACATGGGTGCACAGACCTGCATGCAGATAGTAATGGATAACATAAAAAAAAATAGAGAGAGAGAAGAGAGAGAGAATTTTTTAGAGAGGTTGGCATTGGTGAGATAGCTCTCACTACAGCCCTGGAAAGATCAGTTGGTTAGAGCAGAAGCTACAATGTTCTTTATTTTTTTATTGATGCTTTGTGTATTTCATACATCATTTTCCAATTCAGTTCAGGCATATATCCCCTTCCCTTCCCCCCACCCCACCCCTACCCATCCCAGATCATGCATTCTGCCGTAAGTTTTCTGCATCTTTCTCTGCTTTTTTGTTTTGCTTTGTTTTCATTAAGTTGTTTTAAGATGGCAAAATGTATTATATACAGAAAATAAAACTATAAACAACACAGGATCCAACCAGAGAATCACAATCCCTGGAGAAGTACAAAGTAGTAAGATTTGACCTCTTAACCACGTGAGTTGCTTTTATAGTCTCTGTTAGGATATTGCCTTTGGATTTAATATCACATAGAGCTTGGAGTTCTTGGGGCAGGATGAATTTAAAGTGGGGGAGAATAAAAGACAAATTGGAATCCTGAGTTAGGATTCAGGAGAGATGTTGGTCATCACTGTCTTGGTGATGTGGGTCTCTTGTAGGAGAGGCAGGGGTCATCATTACAGACCTAAACACATGCTAACTCAGGGGTAAGAAGACGTGAAG
The DNA here is from genome assembly GCA_009823505.1 of Rhizomys pruinosus. Classification (NCBI taxonomy): domain Eukaryota; kingdom Metazoa; phylum Chordata; class Mammalia; order Rodentia; family Spalacidae; genus Rhizomys; species Rhizomys pruinosus. The sequence continues at coordinate 266,843 of VZQC01012422.1, forward strand.
GAAGATCCAGGGAAAGGTGGAGCACTTGCAGATCCAACTGCTGTTCCTACGCCATCTAAGTGACAACCTGCTGAGCTACAGAAGCAGCTGGTGACTGTGCCCCAGCCATCCAGGTGTAAAAATACACTATGTCCATTGCTCTTCTCATTCCAAATTGTTCATAGGAATCTCCCTTGAGGTTTAACTTGGTGAGAAGCACTTGGGGAACGAAAGTTTGGAAATCACATTCAACTTAGATAAGCTGACAAACATACCACAGTCCTGACATAGCACATTTGTTCAGCCGGAGGATTGGATGGGAAGAATCGGTAAGAATGAACACATGCATATGTAGATGTGCCCTTTTATTTGGAGCACAGCAGCAATTGTGGAGAGAATGTATGGATAGAGCGGATGGAAGACCTGGAAAGGGCCATCACAGTGGGGAGAGAGCTGTTCTGACATTGTGGAGATTCTCGCTTTTGGTTCACCTTCCTCAAGAACCACTGTGGGCAGCTTCTGACTTTAGTTCCTACGGAAGCAGTGGGTACCGATATTCTTTTCTTTTTTGCTTTTCCTTACTTTAAAAGTTAAAAGACACCCCCCCCCGAAAAGTTAAAAGATCCTAATGATTGGAGTGAGTTGATGTATGTAGGACTGTAAGAATGGGACAAAGAGCCGGGTGTGGTGGTGCACACCTTTAATCCCAGCACTCAGGAGGCAGAGGCAGGCAGATCTCTGTGAGTTCAAGGCCAGCCTGGTCTACAGAGCGAGCTCCAGGCCAGCTGAGACTAAAAGGGAGACCGTGTCTCAAAAAGACCAAAATAAAATAAAATAAAATAAAATAATCTAAGAAATACCTTAATACATTATAAACATCCTTAGTAATTAGAGAAATACAGATTAAAATTCACTTTAAGATTTCATCTTACCCCAGTCAGATTGGTTGGGTAAGATCAAGAGAAAAGACACTAAATACTTGCGAAGATGTGGAGAAAGGGGAATGTTCATTCACTGATGGTTTGAAGGTAAACTAGTGCAACCACTATGGAAAACAGTGTGAAGAAATCTGTGCGAAGAAAGAATAAAATAAATTTACAATATGATCCAGTTATATCACTCCTCGGCATATACCCAAAGGTCTCATTCTTGTCTAGAGGTACCTGTATATCCATGTTTGTTGCTGTTATTTTTACAATAGATATGAAATGGAAACAACTTAAATGATGAACTGATAATGAGACTGTTGTATATTTATACCATGGAGCTCTAATCAATTGTGAAAAAACATGAAATTTGTAGGTAATTGGATGGAACTCTGGAAACTGTTATACTTAGTGCACTAACATGGACTCAGAAAAGCAAACGAAGTACATTCTTCCTCATTTGCACCAATCCCTTATTTGTTAGTGTATATCCTGATGTAATTGCAGGAGTCAGGAAAATGGAAAGGAAACATGGAGGTAAAGAGAAAGAAAGAGTCTGGGGGCTGGAGAGATGGCCTAGCGGTTAAGAGCACCGACCGCTCTTACAGAGGACCCGGGTTCGATCCCCAGCACCCACATGGCAGCCGAGAACCGTCTGAAACTCCAATTCCAGGAGAACTCCAGTTCCAGGGGAATCCGAGACCCTCTTCTGACCTCCGCGGCATTGCACCANCCTCAGCCATTTTCTGAGAGCTGATGATATCCAAGGCTCTGTTCTATGTGAGATCCTGGGAATACAGTTCTAGACCTTGAGGAACACAAGGTTGAGTCGGGGAGAGTGGGTCGGGAAGTCAATTTATTCGGTCTTCTCCATGAGGTACCACTCAAGAACTCTCCTCCCTTGTAACCCATTGCCATTTAAAGACCATTTATCATCCATCTTCATGAATTTTCTGTTATCTGGCTAAGTCCAATAGACTATAAAGGAAGGTGCCAATTTGGCTGGGCTTTGAAGGATGGACAGTGCTTCTGATTGCTAAAGATGAGGGAAAGGACTAAAAACATCATTGGAGGCTGAGCAAGGAGTCGATTGACCATATCTTTTGTGTTAGACTTCTGGGTTTGCCCATTAGCTTTCTGTTTCCACTGGGATTACTGGCTTGATCCATCACTGTGCTCTGCTGCCCATCCCCTACAAGAATCTACTTTTCTTGGCTTTCTTAGTCTCCTAGTGGCTCTGTTTCTAGGAAACTTTGTCCTTGAAGGCAACAGAAAAAGACGTCAATGAACTGCAGACGTCTGTTTAGCATTGAGACTGATTTCAAGTTGGAAAGGTATATAGATAAATGTCTCTGCGCAAATAGGGTTCTTTTCTACAATTGTGTTTGCATAAATGGCTCATGGCCAGATTTTGCTTTATAGAATTTTTTTTTTCCTTTTTCATTCCCAGAGGAAGTATAATTGACATGAAATTGTAGACTCACTTAAGAGTTTGCCAAAGTAGATGTTTAAAAACAAAACAGGGACTGGGGATGTAGCTCAGTTGGTAAAGTGCCTGCCTAGCATGCATTAAGCCCTCCTAGGTTAGATTGCCAGCACTACATAAACAGGTGGCACATACCTGTAATTCTAGCCCTCAGAAAGCAGAGGCAGGAGGATCCAAAGTTCAAGGTCATTCTCAGAACAGTGAGTTTGAAGCCAGCCTGGACTAGGGACCCTGTTCCCCTGCACCCTCATAAAACCAAACAACATCAACACTAAAATCCAGAACAAACTTTTGAGCTTTTTGAGCTTGATGGTGTCTGACTGCCCATAATTTTAAGAAAACTGATGCTTTATGTGAGGGAAGAAGCTTTTTTGATCAACTCACATAAACATTCCAATAGAGCCAGAGATAAGAAAAGATAGCCCTGGAATTAGATTTTGCAAAAATAAAATCAGTTTGCCTTGAAGAGAGTTATCTAATTTCTTTCTTTCTCTGTATCTGCAAGTTAAATTGGATCAACCATTCATCCCACACTTGGTGAATACATGCTTAGACTTACTTGGCTGACTATCAGATCTTCTCAGGTCCAAGTTGAACAGTGTCAGGTGCTGACTTAGAGGACACTTTTGGAGCTGCTAGGGTACCATCGTGTCCTACTTGATAAAATATATATTTCAATCCTTGTAATTTGGAACTTAGTCCCTCACATTGGTAGATTGCATGTAACTTTCCAGAACGCAGAGTATTCTGGAAACAGAACAGAGTGTTCAAAAAACATTGGAGTGTTATAACACAGGGTAACATAAAGGGAATCCATAAATTCAAAATATTTAAAATCAATGGCTACTCATAAGGTTCTAGTGTTTTATTTTTGGTAAGCATTTTTTTTTAACTTTCATTGCAGTTTTGGGACTCTATATAATGAGTGTTTGGTATCTTTTGGCCACCACGGAGAAGATATTTTTAAAAACTAAGAATCCATTTTCATGGTGGCCCAACTCTAGCGATAAACAAGTCCTTTCCTAACAGTCACCTAGGGCCTGAGGTGTCAGAGTAGATAACTGTTCAAGGGAGGAAATGAGATTTCATCAGCTACCCTGTTGCCTCCAGAGCTTGGTCAGATGGTCTTTATTGGATGGAAATAAAATTGCCTCTTTTTTTTTTTTTTTGGCACAAGAATTTTGGCTTAGATAAGCCCAGCAGGACTTCTCTGCTGAGGCCCATGGTAAAGAGAAGCACACGGGAAAAGTGTGTGTACAGAGCTGGCTCACTGTGCCTGGAACTTGTTCTCTGTATTCATAACCTGTGACTGCCCTAAAGGGACAGATTAAAATTCAAAGCATGCAGATCCTTGGCTATTTGATTTCAGACACAAAATTGGAATCGGGCTGATAAACATACACAGCACGAATCTCGTTCTCATTCTCTCTGTGTCCTGTTATGCTGGGCTCAGCAGCAAGGCAGAACCCAGTCAACTGTGCCCTATGTGGATCCTCCCTCCTTTACCTACTATGGGTAGGAGGCACGCTGTCCCAGTGAAGAGTCTCCTAACTCCACACTTGTGTGTTTGGTAGATGAGCAAGCTCATACTCACTTGGCACAGGACTGGCAAAAGCTTATCTACCCAGAGCTGTCCTCACCTTTTTGAGAGGGCAGCATGAGGTCATGGGGCTCAGAAGACATAACTTATATTGACAGACACTAGTGATACTCCTAGGATGAGATAACCCTGACCCCCATGATTCTGGGGGTGTGGCCATTGTTCAGATTCTCTGGCTGCCTTGAATTTTGGAGTTAAAGTTTGCATTAATCACTGAAAGCTCAGACCACATGTGTCATTTGCTTTGCTGCACAATTGTCTTAGATATTGCAATCAGAAAGACACATGAATACCTCCAAATCAGGCACTCTCAGCATGCTTTGGACTTCCTGAACCCTCGGAGGAAATGGACGTTTCTGCTCCTAGAGACATAGCAACTGGTAGCATTAGATTTTGGACCTGTCTGATGTCTTTTTTAAAAATCTTGTTATTTTGGGGGCTGGAGATATGGGTCAGTGGTTAAGAGCACCAACTGCTCTTGCAGAGGACCCAGGTTCATTTCCCAGCACCCACATGGCGGCTAAGGACCATCTTTAACTCCAGTTCCAGGGGAATCCAACTCTTCTGACCTCTGCTGCATTGCACGACACAGGTACACCAACCTACATGCAGACAGTACACTCATACACATAAAAAAAAATCTTGTTATTTTTTATGTGTATGAGAGTATTGCCTGCATGTACATAAGTGTATCTGTGTCATGCAGTGCCCGTGGAAGTCAGAAGGGGGTCAGATCCCCTGAAACTGGATTCATAGAGGGTTGTAAGTCATCATGTGGGTACTAGGAACTGAACCCCCGTCTTCTGCAAGAGTAGCCAGTGCTCTTAACCACTGATCACTTAGGAGATACACTTCTGGTATGTTCGTGAGGGCATTTTCTAGAGAGGTTTCTCTAAGAAGATTCACCCTGAGAGGTGGGAGGGAGAGTTGGGAGGGTATAATCAAGATACAGTATATACATGTATGGAATTGTCAAAGAACAAATAAAAGATTTCGAAGCTCCTCTCTGACTATGGGTCGCACCATACTGAGGATCAAGTCCAAAAGTGAATAAACAAGGGAAAGGGAGAAGCCAGCTGGCTGGTGCCAGCATTCATGTCTCTCTGTGCCCTGATTGCAGACACAATGTGACCAGTCTCCTTGTGCTCCTGCAGCCATGCCTGCCTGCCATGATGAACTGCATCCTTCCTTAAACCATGAGCTCAAGGAAATCCTTCTTCTCTGGAGTTTCTTCAGTCAGGTATTTTGTCGCAGCAACGAGAAAAGTAACCAATATAAAATCCTAATTTCAAGAATCGAGAATGTCACCTTACATGACGAACAAGACTTTGCCGATGTGATTGAAAATTGATGATATTAAGATGGGAATTTTCCGGGATTACCTGGATGGTGGGCCTGGTGAAATTACAAGGGCTCCTTGAAAAGAGAGTCAGGAGAGTCAGAGTTAGAGGAGAAGTTCACATGATGAAGCAAATTGGTGTGACCTTTGAAGAGGAAAGTCCGGGCTATGAACTAAGAAATACAGGCAGCCACTAAAAGTCAAAAAAAGTAAGGAAATAGGTCACTTGGATTCTCCCCTTAGAATCTGAAGAATCACCTTGGCTGACCTTGACTTTAGCTGACTGAAGCTGGATTCAGACTTCTGAGCTCCAGGACTTTAAGAGTATTTGTTATAGTAGCCATAGGAAATTAATACAATAGTCTTTTGTTTCCCATTTGTATAAAAAAGGAACTCAGTGAAGTTGAGTAATGTGGCCAAAGTCACACAGATGATAAGAGATTGTTCAAAGATTTGGCCCAGCCCCGTCAGAATCAGAGTGTCTGTTTTTCCCAGGATTTTTTTTTTTTTAATTCTGTCCGAGGCATCTGCTTCCCAAGCACATCTTTGAACACATCAAAGACTTTCTCTGGATCCATGGAGGTGATTCAGGGCTATCTGGAGCTGCGAGGAGGGGTGGGATGACCTTTGAACATTCTTTCAACCACTGCGCAGGTGCCCAGGACCCCTGATGGTGGCAGCAGCTGGCCCTTCCCGCTAGACCTGGCATCAGGATCACTTATGTGCCCACTTCTTTCAGGATGCAGAAGTGGGTCTGATTTATTATGGTGCATTCACCAATTTCATGCCAAAATGATTCAGTTATATTCCCCCTCGGCACTCGGGAGAGGCTTCCTGCTGGCTGGCAAGGATGAGACCGGGGGTGGCCCGGAGCATGGAAGAAAATTTCACCTTATTATTTATTGGAGGGACAGCTGTGTTTCTCCTACTTTGGTGTAGGCTGGTTAATCATAACATATGGGAGATGAGGGAGGAAAAAGCTTCCTGTATCCAAAGTAAAGTCAGCTTTAATGAAGAAATAGGGGACCGCTTTGGCTGTATTTCCCCTGGTTGCTTTGTGCCTCTCAGCTCGGGGTTACCCCTGCTCTGTTGAAGGAATAAAAGTTGACAGATTTTCCATCATCAAAACAGTGGCTCCCAGTTATTAAGCATATACTTTGTGCTGGCCACTGTGGTAGACAACTAAGTAACAATCAAAGTGAGTGTGGAGAGCAAATGCTCTAAGGTTCGTCTCATAGATCAGCTCATAGGGGCTCAGGTCAGTGAAGGAAACACACAACTAGTCATCTAGGTTTCAAACTTAGGTCGTTATGATTTTGGAGTTTTTGTTATCTCCAGAAGTGATATCTTGTCATTTTTCTTTCTTTTCCTCTCTGCACTCAAGTCTCTGAGGGTTGAACCCAGGACCCAGCATATGCTAAACGAGCCCCTTCAGTTGACCTCTCTCCAATATAATAATAATATATATATATCTATAAATATATATTATATATGATCAGCATTAGCTATCCAGTCAGGATCCTCCTGTCTCTAGGTCTCCAGTGTTGAGATTACAGGTGTATGTTACCCTACCTAACAGTATCCTGTGTGATGGTTAATACTGATTGTCAATTTGACAGGGCCCAGAATCACCCAATAGATAAGCCCCTAGCATGTCTTTGAGAGATTATTTAGATTAGGTTAACTGAGGTGGAAAGGTCCACCCTGAATGTGGGAGGAACTATGCCATGGACTGGGGTCTTGGGTTGTATAAAAAGGAGAAGAAAGCTTAAAGCGTGACATCATTCGTCAAGGTCTGGTTTTTCCTTTTTTTTTTTGTTTTTTTTTTTTGGTCTTTTTGAGACAGGGTCTCCCTGTAGCCCCAGCTGTCCTGGAACTCACTCTGTAGACCAGGCTGGCCTTGAACTCACAAAGATCCACCTGCCTCTGCCTCCCAAGTGCTAGGATTAAAGGCATGCACCACCATGCCCAGCTATTGTCTGTTTTCTAACTGTGGATACAATTTAACCAGCTGCCTCTTGCTCCTGCAGCCGTGAATTCCCCACCATGATGGACTGCATTCCTCAGACTGTGAGCTAAATAAACTCTTCCCTCCTTAAGTTGCTTTTCCTTAGGCATTTTTTTATTTTTATTTTTTTAAATTTTTATTTATTCTTGTATGTGTACGAATGTACTGTCTGCATGTAGGTCTGTGCACCCATGTCGTGCAATGTCGTGGAGGTCAGAAGAGGGTGTCAGATTCCCCTGGAACTGGAGTCAAAGACCGTTCTCAGCTGCCATGTGGGTGCTGGGGATCGAACCCGAGTCCTCTGCAAGAGCAGTAGGCTCTTAACTGCTAGGCCATCTCTCCAGCCCCAGACATTTTTTTTATAACAACAAGAAAAGTGACAAACACACTATTTTTTATTTAGGTATTTGATTTCCATACATCCTTCCTGTGTCACCTAAACTGTTCCATCTTTGATGCAGCCTTCCCTACCCTTCTCGTCTAAGTTCTCCCTTATACTGAGTACTTGTTGCACTTAGAACCGTGCATATATCATGTGGTGTTGTTATCGCCTGCTCTTCTATGCTATGGATCCTTGAGAGCAAACAGTAAATGCTCAGAGTCCAGCACAGAGCAGAACCTCCATAATTGTTTATTCAGTGTGTAAATGAATAAATGAATGACACACCCACCCATACACAAATGTCATGAAGAGTACTATGAATGAATTTAGATACCATTTGGGGACAGAACTATAATTTGCAAAGGGCATTCAAGTATCATTTTAAAAAATGTAGTTAAGGGAGTGAATCTGTACGGGCTGACTAGACTCTTGTGGTTGAACTTCACCAGTGTATCTGGTGAAGGACATCCAGATACAAATGTTTGACCAGAGAGGCCTGAACATATATGACAAAGTATGTGAAATCTAGTGAAAGAGATGAAGAGGGTGCAGACTGGAGGAGAAGTCTAAATTTGATTAAGATCTGTTATATGAAATGCACAAAAAATCAATAAAAATATACTTTTAAAATGTAGAGCAGCAGGAAATGGAGAACCCGAGTTCAAGGTCATTTCGGCTCTGCTGCCACAACCACTTCCTCTATATCCCAGTCGCATCAGGAATGCCTTCTACTTGCAGGTGTTGGGAGTGGAGCCTGGGACATGGAAGCCCACGGCATGCGCATGCGTGTGGGTGCCAGCACATCTCTACGCTCCCTGGTTTAGACTGCTGAATCTCAAGGGTGGAGAGCCCCCCCGCCATCACATCTAATACCTGAGTGTTGCTGTTATCATCTTGTCATTTCCATGTCCTTAACTCCAAATTGTGGGCCTCGTTTATTAACCTAACAAAGGTTAAATGAGACTTCAAGAAAAGTATAGTGGAGGAAAGATGAAACAAATGACTGATTACGATAAGTTTCTTGGGACAAACTATTGGTGTTCAGCAAAACTTTAAAAGACTTCCTGTACTATGCGCAAAATAATTCAAATTAGGGTCATTAATGCTGACATTCCCTGCAGATTGGCATAGAAGGAATGTAAAAACATTGGTTTGTTTCCAGATTGTGTTTGAACTTTTCTTTTCTTTTTTTTATAAACTGGTTCTTTTTTAAATTTTTATTATTTTTGTATGTGTATGAGTGCACTGTCTGCATGTAGGTTTGTGCACCCATGTCGTGCAATACCGCGGAGGTCAGAAGAGGGTGTCGGATTCCCCTGGAACTGGAGTTCTCCTGGAATTGGAGTTACAGATGGTTCTTAGCTGCCATGTGGGTGCTGGGGATCCATCTTACAGAGGACCGAATCCAGGTCCTCTGTAAGAGCAGTCGGTGCTCTTCCATGCCTGCCCTCATATTTTGACATTCATAAGCAATACATATACGTATATATGTTGATATGGAAAGGTGTCTATATTGTTACATGAAACACCATATAAAACACGATACATACTGTCATCTTTAAACAGCTATATTGTATTTCCATATGCTTATGTATAGAAAAATATCTTAAAATTTATACTCCTACTTATGCATGATTCTCTCTGGGTGATTAAATTATGAGTAATTAAAAAAAAAAAAAGAGCAGTCAGTGCTCTTAATCGCTAGTCCATCTCTCCAGCTCTGAACTGTTATTTTCAAAGCATCCCTTTGGATGTGTTTATCCATCATCTTCTTTTCTTACTAAAACATTATTCCCCTGGATCAATTTGGATGTAAGGAATTGAAGGAAGCCAGGCATGGGTGCATGCCTTTAATCCAAGCACTCAAGAGGCGGAAGCAGGTGGATCTCTGTGAGATTGAGGCTATATAATGAGGTCTATATAATGAGGTCCAGGCCAGCCAGGGCTACACAGTGAGAAAATAAAACAAGGCAAAATAAAACTCCCCAAACCAAACCAAACCAGAAACAAAAAATAAAAAAGTTGAAGGACAGGAATGGTGTCTTTTCCCTGACCATGTGTGGCAGACACTGGGACAGTGCCCAGTTCATGGGAGGCTCTTGGCTAGAATTTGATGATCCAATGAGGGGCTTCTATTTATCAAATGGGAGTGGAGAAAGGTCATCTGGAGGGGCGGGTGGGGATGTGGGGAACCCATCAACATCTCACCCTACTTGGCTTGTCTACTGATCTTGGCCTCTTAAGCAGGTGAAACCATCCATACAGCATACCCCATACTTCCTAATACCCCCCACACAGAACACTCAGACTGCTCCTGGGTGTTCCAGGCACTCACTCAGATCCTTCCTATTACTCTCTTCCTTGTACCTGACCTCTCTGCTTTATCTTGCCTCCTGCCCCAAACTCCTTGACTTGACCACAAGCTCCATTCTTGTGTTTAATCCTGGCCATAGTCCCTTCTCAGAGCCAGATGCCTGAATTTGAACCCCAGCTTCACTCACATTTGACTTTAGGGTCTAAGGCAAATTCCTTAACCTCTTTTCTTAGCTTCTTCATCTGTAAAATGAAGGCAAGATCTACGTTTATCTGAGGGCCACGGAAAGGAGTGGGCAGCTTACTGAGTATCTGGAGTAGACTAAATCCTTGGCTACAGTTACCATCCTGACTCTGACTGTGATTATGCTGTCCTTGAGCTCTCCATAGGCCCTCAGAAAAAGGCAGGCGAAGACTCAGCACAGGGCGTATCCTTGCAGTGTCTGTGGCATCTGCAGTATGTGGTGATGGAGACTGTTTCTAGAAAGTCAGCCGAGGAGGAAGAGCTCAGTGAAGCCAGGGAGAACATGCCATTTCCTTGCTGTTCTGTGCAGCCACTACCCAGTGTGGACTGAACTCTCGTCTGTCTGACCATCTTCCCTCCATATTTCCTGTTTGGGAGCCTTAGGCTCTCTCTTCTCTTCAGAGAATTATGGCTCCCTCCTGAAGGACTTAGTCACAGATCATATTCTGGGCATTCAATGTCTTCCAAGTCATTGGTGTAAAATCTCCAGGATACTTCAAACCTGGCCTTGCCTTATTGAAACCTTTTACAGGCAAACTTGTGATGCCCCTATCCTAAGTGCATCTCTTTCTGCTTTGCCCACACCCTCACTCAGGAAGGGGTGAGTGTGGGAAGAAGAGGATGAGGGGGCAGAAAAAGGTCCATACCTATCCCACAGGGTCCAGGAAGATCCAACTAATTGGAAGTGGGGTGGTTGGTAGAATGTCAGCCCAGAGCAAGTGAGTTGCTTGTGATCCACCTGCACCTTGGAGTGTGATTTCAGACCATGCAGCTGCAGCCTGACTCTGCTACTAAAAACCACGTGCTCTCATCAGCATGCAGACACTGATGAAACGAGGCACTAATTTATAACAAAGGTGCCAAGTGGCAGGCGTGTCAATATGGGACTTTCAGCTCGGGTGAGGAAATAAATTCCTCTTTGGAAGTAATATCATGATTGACTTTGGAGCACATGAACTTGTTATGCAATTGATCCCTAAGCAGAGTGAGAATGTAGGTAAAAAGTGCAGGCTGTACACCTCACACTGTGTTTGCTGCCTTCTCTTCCCCATCTCCCACTATATTCTGCTGTAGGTCTAACTTACATCCCTTATGCTGTGATCAGGTCTATTTCTGTGAGTTCTGATCACCATGGAGATGAACATAGGTCTGAGCCTTCTAAAGGCTGTAGTAGTTAATGTCTACCACATGATATCCCCAGATACATGAACCACCACCAACAGCCTGTCCCCACCTTCTTAGTGCCCCCTATTTCCATAATGATCCATCCAATCTCTCCTCTGTATCAGACTGGTGAGTAGTGATGGGGAGTAGAAATCTAGGCCCTGGGACCCTGCTTCTGGGAAGGCATATACTGAGATGAGAACACACCAGTGAGTTTTAGTCAGTGTTGTGGCTTTGAAGCTTTGTCTGATGTATTTATGGGTTGGCCTCTGTTACCCAGAGTGCAGCATTATATCAGCCAGCTTGCTGAAGGTGCTCCCAGTGGTTTATGGCTATGATAATGGAGTTGTTATGGGCCCTGGTGAACTGGAATTTATCAAGGCTCAGGTTCTTCTCTGTGTAGCTGGCTCTGAGATTTTTAAAGCCTGTGCTGGATAGCTTTAGTGTCAACTTGACACACCTGGGTTGAGGGAGCCTCAGCTGGAGAATAGCATCCATTGGACTGGCCTATGGCCATGCCTGTGGAGTACTGTCTTGATTGTTGAGTGAAGTGGGAGGGCCCAGCCCACTATGAGCAGTGCCACTCCTGGGTGGGTGGTCCTGCATTGCATAAGAAAGCAGGTGGAACGTGGGTCAGGGGAGTAACCCAGTAAGCAGTGTTCCTCCATGGCCTGTGCTTCAGCTCCTGCTTTCAGGGTCCTGTCCTGAGTTCCTACCTAGGGCTCCTTCAGTAATGGACCCAGGAAAATATAAGATGAATAAACCCCTTCCTCCCCAAGTTGGTATTGGTCGGAGTATTTTGACACAGTAATTGAAGGCAAAGTAGAACACAGCCCTTGCCAACAACAATGGGGATGATGATGATGATGATGAATAGCTCATACCGGCTCAACTTTTACTGCATGCCTGACACGTATATTATTAACACTTAACATTATCTCGTGCTACTTAAATAGTCTTTTTTTTGGTCTTCCTGTAGCCCCAGCTGTCCTGGAACTCGCTCTGTAGACCAGGCTGGCTTTGAACTCACAAAGATCTGCCTGCCTCTGCCTCCCGAGTGCTAGGATTAAAGGTGTGCTCCACCATGCCTGGCTTAAATAGTCTTCTAAGGTAGACGTTACTTTATCACCAGTTTATGGGTGGGAACACAGGCGAGTTGAAGTTCAGCCGCGTCCCTGAAGCCACACATGGTAGGATCTGAAGTGGGAATTTAAACCTGGACAAAGCAGAAGCCAGAGACTGAATTTCACTGCTCTGCCGCAGCCACAGGGAGAGGGCACTCTCATTTGACAGTGGCAGATTTAGTTCTCTCTCTCTCTCTCTCTCTCTCTCTCTCTCTCTCTCTCTCTCTGTGTGTGTGTGTGTCTCACTCTCTCTGTATAAATATCTGTGCACATGTGTAAGGAAGGGCAGCTGCTATGAGCACTGGAGCATCATGGGTTGTCCAACTTACTGGTCTGGGTACTGAGTCATCTTGGTCTTGGCTTGTCCATTCCCACTTCCTATTCTTGAGTGTGTATTACTGGAGCTCCTTTGGGAGGAAAGTCAAGGAGAAAAGACTCAAGGTCAGTCCCCACCCTGCAGCTCTTTCAACCCAGATGCCAATCTCAGCTTCCTGTAGGCTTCTCACATGCAGACTGATTCAGCCCTTCCTTGGGGCCCATGCTCTGAAGAGCAGGGACGGTACTAATGCACACACCTCATTTAGACCACAGAGCGTGCTGTGAGGGAAGAATGGGCTCAGATAGGGGAGGCAGGGAGCATGACTAATAAAAATAAGCCAAGGGACTAAGAGACTCAATGGTTTCCAGGCCAAGCTGTAGTCTAATTGGTGGATATTAATGCAGCTAAAAGAAGAATGAGTCTAGCAACAGGGGAAATGGCTAAATGAATTATGGCAAATACTTTTAACAGGCCGCCATGCAACCATTAATTAATGAGTAAGAAGAATATCTGATAACATGAAAAGTTAGTTGCTATGTATTATTTAGTGAAGAAAAAATGACCACCAAATATGCAGAACAGGATGTCATTCTTATGAAGGCACATATATGCATATATGTATGCCTATAGTATTTATTTATGTCTAAATGCATTATTTTTTAAAAGCTGTTTTATTTATATTTTTATTTTATGTGTATGAGTATATTGCCTGTATGTATGCAAGTACCCTTGTGCAGTGCCCTCGGATATCAAAAAGGGCCTTGGATCATCTGGAACTGGAATTACCCATGGTAGTTAGCCACCATGTGGGTGCTGGGATCCGAATCCTCTGCAAGAGCATCCACTGCTCTTAACTGTTGAATCATCTCTCCAGCCCTCTATATGCATTATTATTTATGGAAAAACATTTGGGTGTTTATATTCCAAAATATTGACTGTGCTTATCTTGAGAGAGTGGCATTGTCGATGGTCTAGAATTTTTAAACTCTATTATTTTCAAAGTTTTCTACATAGCCAGGTGTGGTGGTGCATGGCTTTAATCCTAGCACTTGGGAGGCAGAGGCAGGCAGATCTTTGTGAGTTCAAGGCTAGCCTGGTCTACAGAGTGAGTTTCAGGACAGCTGGGGCTACAGGGAGACCCTGTCTCAAAAAGACCAAAAAAAAAAAAGTTTTCTATATAGTAAACCTGTTTTTGGAATCAGATAAACATTAATTAAAGAAAAAAAGAACAAATTATTAAGAGGGAGGCATCCACCATCAAGTTCAGGAAAATGAGGAAGCCAGAGAAAGAGAGGGGGGGGAGAGAGAGAGAGAGAGAGAGAGAGAGAGAGAGAGAGAGAACAGAAAAGAGCTATGTACAGCAATGTCCTGGCTGTTAAGATTTGAATTTGTAGCCCTGAGCATCCCCAGCCCTGATGAATCCAGAGATGGATCAGGATTAGGTGCCACCTTGGTCTTCTGGCTGTGATTCCAGACTCCTTTGGATTTTCATTTGATCTCGATGTGCCTTGAGATCAGGAAGGCATGTGTGCTGGTTTGGCAACAGGAATATTCTGGTTAGCAGAAGGAGGAAGTCTGAACAAACCAGCCTCAGTGTAGAAACACTAGCCCCAAGGTGCCATGAGACAGCAGAAGGAGAGGCAGATGGAATAAAATTGGACAGAGTGCACACTGTTGGAGCACTTAGTGAGCAAAGCCTGATCCCAGGCAGTGGCTAGATCTGTGAGTTAGGTCAGGAGGTGGAGTCATATCTAGGGGTTAGGACAAAAGAGACTTCACTCTAGTGGACTATACTTGGTTGACTTTAAGCTAATATTAAAGAGTTAGGCTCATGGCTGGATCTAGGGTTCATATACCAGTCTGCTTTGTCTAGTTATGGTTTACTGGGAAACTATGCAAGAAAACATGCTCTGGTTATTCTTGGGTAATCATGGTGATCTACTCAAGATGGCTGCAGTCATGTCAAGGCGAATCTATACATTTGCCCATGGAAAATAATCACTTTGGCATTCTGATGTATAATGAGTCCTCTTTGAGCTTGGTTAATGGGAGGAGTCTGTCCAAAAATGAGTGATTAATTAGTCAACTCTAGGCTTGTGGGCTAAGAAGTCCCAGGGATGTGGTGACCAAGGTGAGGGCCATTTTGGCCAGAGCTGACCAGCTGGCCTTTTCCTCAAAACAGCTTTCCTTGGGAGAGAGTGTGATGGGCTGAAAAGGGTTGGAGCTTGGGACAGGTGGACCAGTCCTCAGAGTCTAGCTCTGTCATGTCTTAATGGGATGTTGAGTTACTCATTTGATCTTTTTGAAACTTGCCTTTCTTATCTGCAAAGTGGACACAACAAGACATCATTGGTTTCACCTGAGGATTAGATAAAATATGGAGTCTAAAGTTCCTATCACATTCATTTAATAACACTTAGTTTTCTCTTATTTGTCCACAATATCAAAGAGTGCAGAAATAACAACTCTATTCATATTATCTCTGATCCAAGGAGATTACATTTCTTGCTTATGGTGACATGGTAAAAGCATGCTGGCTCTATTGCCCAATTTCTCCAGTATGCCTTTGTGTCTGTTTAGAGCATGGGCTGACAAGCCTTCGTTCAGAGGCCAAATCTGGCCCGCTGCCTATTTTGTAAGTAAAGTTTTATGGGACAACAGGCACATTCATCTAGTGATGTGATTATCTAGGACTTGGCAACAAAACTGAGTAGTTGTGAAAGTCTGCATGGCCTATGAAACCCAAAAGAATGGCTCCGGGCCCTTTCCAGAAAAAGGTTGCCAATTCCTGGTGAAGAACATCAAAACCTTCTCAGATGAGAGGAATTTCAGAGTGGGGAATCAGAATCAGAAAAGCAAGGGAAACTTACTAGGTTAAAGAAGGGAAACTAGCGGGCTGGAGAGGTGGCCTAGCGGTTAAGAGCGCCGACTGCTCTTGCAGAGGACACGGGTTCGATCTCCATCACCCACATGGTGGCTGAGAACCGTCCGTAACTCCAGTTCCAGGGGAATCTGATGCCCTCTTCTGACATCTGTGGCATTGCACAACACGGGTGCACAAACCTACATGCAGACAGTACATTCATACACATAAAATTAAAAAAAAAAAAGGGAAACTAGCTGGGCGTGGTGGCGCACGCCATTAATCCTAGCACTTGGGAGGCAGATGCAGGTGGATCTTTGTGAGTTCAAGGCCAGCCTGCTCTACAGAGTGAGTTCCAGGACAGCTGGGAGCTGGGGCTACAGGGAGACCCTGTCTCGAAAAGACCAAAAAAAAAGAAGGGAAACTTACTAGGAAACACCACTTTTCAGGGAAAAGAAGGAGGGAAATAAAAGGAAGAATATAGACCTTCCACAGACCTGGCAGTAGCCCCAAAAGACTAGCCAGGAAGTATTAGGAAGTCTATAAATGTGCTTCCCTTACTTTCTTTGTCTCTGTGGGGGATGCAAAGCCATTTGCAGAGATTATGAGAAAATAGGTGTTGATGTCTGGCAAAAGGCCAGGTCTCAAGATGGTCCTTCACAGAGTTGGCCAGCGACAAGATGCTCATCTACCATTTGTCTTCCATGCCTCTGGGCTCTGACTTTCAGATCTGGAACTTGATGCTAGTTGCAAATCCATCATCCTCTACAGCCATTGGTCCCCAAGCAATGCCCACTTTGACTCCTTGAATATACTTACAGTTTGTCCCTTCCTCTTCACTTTCGTGGCCTGAATCATAGTTCATGCCTCATTGTCTCACCCAGATTACTATAATAACACATGCTCATCCATCGATCCTCTCATCCACTCACCCATCCAGTCATCCATCCACCCACCATCCATCCATCCATCCATCCATCCATCCATCCATCCATCCATCCATCCACCCACCAGTTCATCTGCCCACCAATACATCTACCCATCCACCCATCTTCCCATCCATCCGTCCATCCATCCATCATCCATTCATTGACCCACCAAGTCATCTACTCATTCATTCATTCATTCATTCACTCACTTAAACTTTGTCTTGATATGTGCCATGTATTAGAATAAGCCCAGGGACACAAGGCTGAGCATGCCACAGTCTTTGCCTCTAAGAGCTCACTATTTAAGGATCTTTATTTATTTATTTATTTTTTTTGAGATAGGGTCTCCTCTCCCCAAGCTGGCCTGGAACTCACTCTGTAGACCAGGCTGGCCTTGAGCTCACAGAGATCTGCCTGCCTCTGCCTCCTTAGTGCTAGGATTAAAGGCATGTACCACCACCCTGCTTAACGAGGTTCTTAGCTGCCATGTGGGTGCTGGGAATCAAACCCTGGTCCTCTGCAGGGCAGCCAGCACTCTTAACCACTGAGCCATCTCTCCAATTTAGTTATAAAGCCCCTAAAGGGTCTTTTATAACTAAATTATTTCAGCCTCACTTCCACCCAGGTTCTCCTTATGTCTTGTTTTCAGGGTGATCTCATGTGTATATGTGTGTGTGTGTGTGTATGTGTGCGTGTGCAGATGCACATGAGGAAGTGATCTTTTAAAAGCACACACTTGATTCTGTTATTCTCTTGGTTAAAAATCCTTTACTAACTTCCCATCAACTATAGCACAGGGTCCCCAGTCCTTAGTGAGGCATTTACGTTCCTTGCAAATCAATTTCTATTTACCTTTCTTGCTTTTTCCTTAAGATATCCAATTTTAGTGAAAAATTCCTAGTTATTATTTAAGCTTAACATGAAATTTCATAGTATATCAGGGCAAGTGATGATAGGCTGTGCCACAGTAACAAATAAACCTTGAAATTGCAGTGCTTTAACATGTGACATTTTATATCTTGCGTTTGCGATGTACTGTCTCTGTTGTGTGCTTTTCTTGGATAGGTCTCATCCATGTGAAGACTCAGGGATCCAAGTTTCCTTCATTGCTAAAAGTGAATTCAGGTTCATCCTAGAGTCCTCCAGCCAGCATATTATAGGACAGATGTGCATGAAGGGAGCTGGGCATGATGGTGCATACCTGTAAACTCTGCACTTGGGAGGAAGAAGCAGGTGGATCTCTGTGAGTTCAAAGCCAACCTGGTTTGCATAGTGAGTTCCAGGCCAGCAAGGGCTGCCTAGTGACATGATGTCTTAGAAGAAAATGCAGAAAAGAAAGCTTAAGAGATTTTAGGAATCAGCTCTTATGTCACTCTGGCCCATTTCATTGACTCAGACTCAATCATGTGATCCTACTAACTGGAGTGGAGGCCAGGCAATGTAGTTTAGCCGTGAGCCAAGAGAACAAAGACGTAGGGGTGATGGACAAGTGCTGTTGTTTTTATTCTTCACACTTTTGTGCCTTTGTCTTGGCTGTTTTCTCTACCTAGTCTTCCCTTCATCAGCTTTTCTGGGCATTTGAATCATTCCTTATCCTTCCAGGCTAAGACTGAATATCATCAGTCCTAGGAAACTTTTTAAAAAAATTTTATTTACTTTTGTATGTGTATGAATGTACTGTCTGCATGTAAGTTTCTGTACCCGTGTCGTGCAATGCTGCGGAGGTCAGAAGAGGGTCTCTGATTCCCCTGGAACTGGAGCTCTCCTGGAATTGGAGTTACAGACGGTTCTTAGCTGCCATGTGAGTGCTGGGGATTGAACCCAGGTCCTCTGCAAGAGCAGTAGGTACTCTTAACCGCTAGGCTATCTCTCCAGCCCCAGTACTAGGAAACTTTTCCTAGCTACATGTGACTGATGTCCCTCTCTTTGCTGTCCCAGATCTTTGTCTGTTGTTAACATCAGTGAGATTTTTCTGTGTCCCAGACCCAATTATAATCCCTTCACATGCACTGAGGAATCTTAGGCTTCTGAGGTAAAGCAAATGTCCAAGGGTTTCATTATTGTATTGTCAATTGCACTGGTGTTTTCCAGTCTGTTGCTCTATGGACTCCTGAGCTCTATGGACTTGTGCAGGCAGGAGCTTGGTTTTATTCATCTTCTATGCCTGAAATTTGACATATCCCCAGGAACTGTTTATTGTATGGAGCTATGTAGCCATTACATGTGTTAATATATTTACTGATTAGTCCATAGAGGAAGATACCCAAATATTTATTTCATGGTTGGTTTAAGAACTGAGCCACCAGCCAGTGATAGATGGTTTATTCTTTTAGAATGAGTATACGACCAGCTGGACACCCCAGTGGTACTTGCTGATGCTGCAGCAGAAGCCTGTTTCTGACACAGCACTTGCCTTGCAAGCTGTTCTCTTTTGGTCACTGTGAGTTTTGCATGATTATCTACTAACAGCTGGGCGGCACTGTGATCCATCATGTGCCAAACTCAGACTCAAAGATTTGAGACAGATCAGAAGTCATATGGCTCTTGTTTAACCTTTGGGAAATCTTCGATTCCATCACTTAATAGAAGAGCCAATAGCAGCATTCTAGCTCAGAGAACCAGCAGTGGCATTAGACTGATCCAAATGAATAGAGCCCAAATCATGTGCTAGGCCTCAAGTGAGGTGTCAAGGATGTAGAATAAACAAGACACAGAGGGTTCGTACACTGTAAGTGCTCATCAGCTGGGGCTGGAGGAGAGATGGACGACCAGTGAGGCTTACTTAGTAGGTTTTCTGTGAGGAGTTAAGGAGCTAGCTTGGGTAAAGCACACAGCTAGTGGGGGCATGTTAGTAGTGCTAGTTAGGCTTAACTTCTTTTTGTCTTTTCTTGAGACAGGGTCTCCCTATAGCCCCAGCTGTCCTGGAACTCACTATATCAACCAGGCTGGCCTTGAACTCACAGAGATCCACCTGCCTCTGCCTCCAGAGTGCTGGGATTAAAGGCGTGCACCACCACACCCTGCTTAGGCTTAACTTTTACCTTAGGAACACAGTGTAGTATATCCCTATTACCATGAGCCAAGTACCATAGAAGAACATGTCCAGGTGTGCTTGGGGACATTCACAGAGGCAGTGAGATTTGAATAAGCCTTTGGGAGATAAGTAGGGATGCTCTGGATAGATAAGACAGTCCTGAGCATGGCAATGGGGTTTAGAGATGGGATTTAGTGGAAGCTATAGGTACAGAAATGAATTTTGTTCTCTGAGAATACCAGCCATCTTTGGTGAGAGCTGTAGAGGGTACCATGGAAGATAGGAAAGGAATGGAAAAGATGCTGTGGCAGGTGGAATACCCTTTCCCTATCCCCCCTCCCTGCCACATCCTAATCCTTAGTAACTGTGAATATGTTACCTTAAATGCTAGGGGATTTAAATTGTAGATGGAATTAAAGTACTAATCAGCAGATCTTAAGTAGGGAGATTATTACAGAAGTAGGGAGATTATTATAGATCATCCGTTACCTCAGTGTATTCCCAGACATCCTTAAAAGGCGTGGTGGCACATGCCTTTAATCCCAGCACTCCATCACTTGTAAGGCAGAGACAGGCAGATCTCTATGAGTTCAAGGCCAGCCTGGTCTACATAGCAAGCTCCAGGACAGCTGGGGCTACAAGGAGACCCTGTCTCACAAAACCAAAAAAAAAAAAAAAAAAAAAAAAAAGTGGAAGAGGGAAAGCTGGGTGTGGTGGTGCACGCCTTTAATCCCAGTACTTGGGAAACAGAGGTAGGGTGGATCTCTGTGAGATTGAGGCCAGCCTGGTCTACATAGTGAGTTCCAGATTACCTGGGGCTACAGGGAGACCCTGTCTCAAACAAAAAAGAAGTGGAAGAGGAGGGAGTAGAGATAGTTAAGGAAATGCAATGAGAAAAGCACTTAGCTTGCTTTGAACTCAACTGGCTTTAGAGATGAAGAAAGAAACCATGAGCCAAAGGACTATGGTGACCTCAAACAGAAAAAGGCAAGGGAGTGGATTCCCCTGTGACCCTCAAACAGAAAAAGGCAAGGGAGTGGATTCCCCTGTGACCTCAAACAGAAAAAGGCAAGGGAGTGGATTCCCCTGCATGAATCTTTTGTATGGCTAAACCCCAGAGCTAAAAAGAAACATCAGTTCTGTTCAAGTCATCAGTGTTGTGGTCATTTGTTACAGCAGTTAATTGGTTGTTTTCTGTTGCTATAAAAGAATTCCTGAGACTGGATAACTTATAAAGACAAGAGGTTTGTTTTGGCTCATGATTCTGGAAGCTAAAAGTCCATCCTTAGGTGGGGATGTCTGCTCGTCTTCTGGTGAGAGTTTCATGCTTCATCAGTTCATGAAGGGAAAAGGGAGCACAGATGGTTTCAGATGAAAGGGGAAAGGGGGACTGGCCACTGTAGCAACCTACGCCTGTGATAACTAATCCAGTCTGAGAAGAGTGAGAGCTCCTGTGAGAGAAAATTACTTTGTTCATGAATTATTATGGTGTCATAGAAGGACATGTGTGGGGCTGGAGAGATGGCTCAGTGGTTAAAAGCGCCAACTGCTTTTGCAGGGGACCCGGGTTCGATCCCCAGCACCCACATGGCGGCTGAGAATCGTCTTTAACTCCAGTTCTAAGGGAATCCGACACCCTCTTCTGACCTCTGAGGCATTGCATGACACAGGCGCACAAACCTACATGCAGACAGTACACTCATACAAATAATAATAAAAAAAAGAACATGTGTGAGGCCAGTCAGGGGTAATGGGAGGTAAGCTACTGTCAGGTGATGAGGGGCCTGATTGCTGTGCTGAGGGACTTGGGATACCTTTAGCTCAAGGTCAGCATTTGGCCAAGTTCCATCCCCGTCATTTTTTTGTCACAACCATCTTAGGTGCTAGATAAAAATTCAAAGCTTCTGAATCAGAGCCTTAAGGGAGGCGCCAGAAACCTGCATTTAAAGTAAGTTCCCAGGTGATTCTGGTATTCCCTGAAGTTGAGAACTACTGCAGAAGGAACAAGAGTTATTGGAGAGTTTCAAGTGGCTGAATCTGTGCTTTAGACAACTCTCCCTGGAGTGGAGCACAAGGCAGAATAGATAGAGTCAGGAGACCACTTGGGAGCCTCTTGAAATAATCCTTGTGGGTGTTTAAGAACAATCTGACCACAGAAGGATGAGCCAGGATGCAGAGATGCTGCTACAGCCTCAGAAGCAGCAGTGCTTGAATGAGCATTGAAGGTGCTGTCTGGGAACCACCAGCTAGCAGGGTATGTGCACACATCACACACACGTGTGCATACAGGGAGCAAAAGACACAGCCACCAGTTATAAGAGGAAAGATGCTCAATGTTTATGAAGAAGGCCAGAGAAGAGTTAGAGACACTGGGAAATTAATAATTTGGGGGGGCAACAGAGTCTTATGTATCCCAGGTTAGCCTTGGCTGTAGTTGACGATGACATTAAACTTCTGATTCTCCTGCTTTCATCTCCCAAATACTGGGCTTACAGGCATGTGACACCACACAGGGGTTTTGCATGGTGTTGGGGATTGAATCAGGGCTTCACGCATGTTAGACAAGTCCTCTACCAACTGAACCACATTCTTAGCTCATACTGAGCACTTTTTATTTAAAAAAGTTATTGTATTTATTTATTTGCGTGTACATGTGAGGGTGCATGCGCCACAGCTTGTATGGGAAGGTCAGAGGGCAATCTGTGGGAGTCAGCTCTATTCTTCACCCTGTGGATCCTGGGGAATTAAACTCAAGTCGTTAGACTTGGTAACAAGTGCTTTACCCACTGAGCCATCTAGCCAGCCACCTGAACAATTTTTCAAGACTTCAAATTTTTCATGTACAGAAAGAACATAGGGTATCCACATGAGGGTTTTTTTTCTCTCAACCCCAAGCTAGTTTCCTCTCAGGCTTTTGTTGTTAACAGTTGGTCTTTAACATTCCAGGCTTCCCCTACACAATGTAGACATACATATTTCTATGGACACATATGGTTTTGTGTATGTTTGCATTAAAAAAATTTTTTTTCTTAATTTTATTCATTTCCGTATGTGTATGAATGTACTGTCTGCATGCAAGTCTGTGCACCCGTGTCCTGCAATGCCGCGGAGGTCAGAAGAGGGCTTCGGATTCCCCTGGAACTGGAGTTCTCCTGGAATTGGAGTTTCAGACAGTTCTCAGCTGCCATGTGGGTGCTGGGAATCGAACCTGGGTCCTCTGTAAGAGCGGTCGGTGCTCTTAACTGCTAGGCCATCTCTCCAGCCCATATGTTTGCATTTTTTAGGTGAACGCAATTCTGTGCATGAATTATGAATACTGAAGTTGGTCATCGTGGTGCACACTTGTAATTGCAGCACTCAGGAGGCTGAACATTCATGAATTCAAGAACTGTTTAGGCTAAATTGTGAGACCTTGTCTCAGAAAAATGTTAGGGCTAGTGATCTAGCCTAGTGGAAGTGTGCTTGCCAGAACACACAAGGCCCTGTGTCCAAGCCCCAGCACTGGAAAACAATCATAATTGACTTTTTCCCTCTTTTAACAATCTTTAAAAAAAGATTGTACCCTGATAATCTGCACAGATATGATTCATTTTTCCCTTTTGTGTATATATATTTTCAAATGGTTTATGACAGGTTCTTACTGTGCTGCCTAGGCTGGTCTTGAACACCTGGACTTAAGTTTGCTTCCCTCCTGAGCCTTCCGGGTTTCTGGACTCCAGTGCCTGCTTGTGTGCCTGGCTTGATTCATGCTTTAAAGGCCTGCCTTGTCCTCTGGACATGGGTCTCTTCTATTTCATAAGCAAAGTTCTAAATGCAAGTGCAGATCCATTTCCCTTACAGCAGGCAGGAGTATCTTGTGAGTACCCTAATTCCCCCCGCACCTCCCACTGACCCTGAAACTAGGGGTTTCCTGAGTGTTCGGCTCATTTGTTGCTTCGTTTACTCACAGGGAACGCAGGAGAGAGAGCTCATCGGAAGAGGAAAAAAAAAACAACGAACTTGTGAAAAAGATTTTGGAAAAACACATTTCTAATTTCAGCACTTGAAAGAGATATGAAGGTGACAGCAGATTTGTTCCAACTGCATCTCTTCATGTGAACCGCACAGAGGTGACTTGTAACCATACCAGCCAAGGCGATGATATATTGGCTGAGAATAATTGGAAGGTCTGTATGAACCTGGGAAGGAGGGTCACGGCTGCAGCACTGGCTCTTCTACCCACGTGCTAATGGAAGAGTCGTGCGGGCTTACTTAATTGAAGCAGTCAGCGTGGGAACCGCTGAAAACCTGCTGCTTCTATTTATTCTCTGGGTTTCTATGGAGAGAACAGCTCGGAGTGGTGATCCTTTTAAAGCAGGATAGATGAGGGGAACCACCTGCCAGTGGATCCGGGAGGGACGTAGACTTGGGCGGAGTTGGTGGCTGGGCGTGAGGAGTGTTATGTAGTTATGGGAAGGGTAGAAAATGGAACTTACAGCCTCCGGATTGTACTGATAGTAGTTCTAATGATGAAATAAAAAATAACAGTTCGCACATTTTATTGAGAGCACCTACTGTATTCCATCCACTGTCTTATTTACCCATCAGGCATCTATGAGGTAGACAGAGCATGACTATAGTTATCTGTATTTTACTTTTGAGGCTAGGAGAGGTTAAATGAATTGCCACGATCCACTCAGCTGATAAAGAATAGCACTCTAAATTGAAAACTAGGTCACGTGGGGGCTGGAGAGATGGCTCGGCAGTTAAGAGCACTTACTGCTCTTCCTGAGGACCCGGGTTTGGTTCCCAACATTCACATATTCGCTCACAACTCTCTGTGTCTGAAGTTCCGGGTGATCTAATGCCCTTTTTTGGCCTCTGTGGGTACTGCAAGGACATGATATACTCACATACATGCAGGCAAAACACTCATACACATAACATAAAAATAAATGTCTCATGGTCAAGGGCTTCTCCCTAGAGGTGTGCAGTGTCTTGTGTTTGCCCATCATGTGACATCATGTGAAATCATGTAACATCATGTGACATCATGAGTGTCCTGGAAAGGAGTCTATGTATTCTTTTGGGTCAAGACAGAATTGCTTTTTCTCTATCTCCCTGTCTCTGTCTCTGTCTCTCTCTTTCTGACTCTCTCTCTCTCTCTCTCTCTCTCTCTATTTCCACATGATCTCATGTAGCCCATGCTGACCTTGAACTTGCTATGTAGCTGACACTGGTCTTGAATTCCTTTATCTTCCTGGGTCTACCTTCCAAGTGTTGGGGATGGCAGGCATGCACCACCAAGCTTATCTATGTCCCTGTTCTTTATTAAGAGTCAGGAAGGCATCAGGACTAACAAATTATTATTTTAATTTTTAGTGATTCAAGAATTTCATACAATACATGTGGTGATTTGAATGATAGTGCCCCCATAGGCTTTAAGTATTCAGACATTTTGTCTCCAGTTGGTGGCACTGTTCTTGGAGGTCTTAGAAGGTGTGGCCGTGCTGGAGGAAGTCCGTCATTGGGGGCAGGCTTAGTGAGTTTAACAAGCCTTGTGGTCTCCAGTCTCTCTCTCTCTGCTTCCTGTGCTCATTGTGAGATGTGACCCTTGGCTTGCTGCTCCAGCCCCGGCCACCATGCTTCCTGCCACAGTGGACTCTGATTCCCTGGAACCGTCAATCATAAGCTCAAATAAACTCTTCCTTTTATAAGTTCCCTTACTCATGGTGGTTTTATCACAGCAACAGAAAAGTGACTGATACAGTTATTTGGTACCAGAGAGTGGGCTGTTGGCTGTGAAGAACCTGACCAAGTGGATGTTTGGAGAAATGTCGAAGACTTTGGAACTTTGGGCTAGAAAAGCTGTTGACTACTGTAAGCAGAGCTTAAGGGGCCATTCTAGTAGAAGCCTGGAAGAAAGCATTGCTGCAAAAAATGTAGTTCCAGAGGAAAATAAAGACTTAGGCAGCAACTGGGATATTTTGATAAAGAGTCTGGCACAGTTTGCCCACAGCCCAAATGCTTGCCTGATGCTAAGTTGAAAAGCAATTGACCTAATTTCTTTGGCAGAGATATTTCAAGATGAGCCTAATGTGGAAATGGTAGTGTGGCTATTAATGGGGAATATTGTACAGATCTACAGTGAAAAAGCAGATGGGGGCAGAAGGAATGCAGAATGTTACAGTTTGGATCTGAAAGCTGACTAGGAAATTAAAGGTGGCCAAGCATGTGAAGGAGGAGGTTCCTTTTGATAAGGAGTTAAAGTGATTAAGGAGAGGCCTAGTATTTAAAGTAAACAATGGAAAAATTGAGATTAAGGTGATTAAGGAAGGGGCCTCAAGATTTACAAGTACAACACAGAAATAGTACCTTCAGGACAAGACCACACCCAGCTAATCCTCCAACTTTTGAAAGGAAAACTACTGAAAGGAGTTTCTGTTCCACAAGTCCAGGCAGAGAAAAGTTGCAAATGTGGTTTGAAGTAGCCCAGGGTCCATCCCAAACTTGCGCCAAACTGCAGTTTCATTCACGTGGTGCTGGCTTAGAGGCATGAGAGTTTGCAAGAAGAAGGGGTCATCAGTTCTTCCCCCAGCGGTTTCAGAGCCACAGAGGCCAGGCAGAGTGCAGCAGGGGTGGCCCTGCATAAAGAAGGCCCTGATAGGGCCATTGCATGAAGTCTGTGATGTGAAGCCTGGTTGGCAGTGGAGACCCCAAGAAGACATTCGAGATGCAGAGCTGTGAGATATTTGCCAAGGAGAGCTGCATACAGGGAATGGTACCAGCTAAGGAAGATATCCATGTTACAACACTGAACAAAGAAATCCTGGAAGAGTTGAGCCATCTAGCCCTTTAGGATAAATTTCCAGAAGTTGCACATGGAGCTACTGGACTTGGTGTTTTTCCTGCTGGTTTTTGTTGTCTTGTTTTGATCCAGTATTTTCCTCACTATCCTCTATTCTTCCTTTTGGAATGGGAATGCGTATTCAGTTCCACTGTATGTTGGGAGTATGTAATTTTGCCTTTTGATTTTACAGGAAGCTTACAGTTAAGAAGATTGGGCCTTTCCTCAAAGAGATTTTGGACTATAGACCTTTTTTTTTCTTTTAAGATGGGAATTTCATCTTTTTTTTTTTAATTTTTTAAATTTTATTTCTGTATGTAGTATGAATGATGTCGGTCTGCATGAGGTGTGGCACCCATGTCGTGCAATGCCGCAGAGGTCAGAAGAGGGTCTCATAGATTCCCCTGGAACTGGAGTCTCCTGGAATTGGAGTTTCGACAGTTCTGGGCTGCCATGTGGGTGCTGGGGATCGAACCTGGGTCCTCTGTAAGAGCGGTTGGCACTCTTAACTGCTAGAGCCATCTCTCCAGCCATGGACCTATAGACTTTTGAATAGACTTGAGACTGGAAAGACTATAGGGACTTTTAAGGTTGGACTAAATGCATTTTGCATTTTATATGGTCATGAGCCTATGGGGGTCAGGGAGTGGAATGTGGTGGTTTTGATCGTAGTGCCCCCCATGGCTTTAAGTATTCAGACATTTTTTGTCTCCAGTTGGGTGGCACTGTTCTTGGAGGTCTTAGAAGGGGTGGCCGTGCTGGAGGAAGTGCAGTCATTGGGGGAAGGCTTTTATATTTAACAAGCCTGCGGTCTCTAGTCTCTCTCTCTGCTCCTGTGCGCATTGTGATATTGACCTTGGCTTGCTGCTCCAGCCCTTGGCTACCTTGCTCCCTGCCACAATGGACTCGATTGTCCTGGAACTGTCAATCATAAGCAAAAAACTTTTTTCGGTCTTTTTCGAGACAGGTTCTCCCTGTACCCCAGGTGTCCTGGAACTCACATTGTAGACCTGGCTGGCCTTGAACTCACAAAGATCTGCCTGCCTCTGCCTCCCAAGTGCTAGGATTAAAGGCGTGCGCTAACACGCCCGGCTGTACTCATGGTGGTTTTATCACAGCAACTGAAAAGTGACTAATACAATACATTTTGGGCATATTTAGACTCCCCAACTCTCTCCACTCCCATGGTACTACCCCTTCCATGACCCCATGTCATCTCTTATTATTATTTATATTTTTTATTTTTTTAATTTTAATGTGTTTTGTTTTGATGTTGTTTGTGCACTGTGTTTGTGGATTGCTGCAGAGGGTCAGAAGAGGGTGTCAGATTCCCTGGAACTGGAGTTAAGAAAGACAGTTCTCAGCCCACCAATGTGTACTGGGGATTGAACCCGGGTCCTCTGCAAAGAGCAGTCGGTGCACTTAACTCACCAGGCAATCTCTCCACCCCTATTATTTGTTTTTTTTAAAAAGCCTTTTAGAGCGCATGTGGTGGTCATGCCTTTGTCCGAGCACTGGGAGGCAGAGGTAGGTGATCTTGTGAGTTCAAGGCAGCCTGGTCCTACAGAGTAAGTTCCAGGACAGCTGGAGCTTCAGGAGACTGTCTGGAAAAAGACAAAAAAAAAAAAAAAAACAAAAAAACAAAAAGAAAACCCACCTGTCAGAGGCCAGGTGTGCTGGTACATGCCTTTAATCCCAGACCTTGGGAAGCAGAGGCAGGTAGATTTCTGTGAGTTTGACGCCAGTTTGGTCTACATAGCAAGTTCCATGCCAGTTGGAGCTACAGGGAGAAATGAAAACAACAAAAAGACCTATCAAGTGTAACCCAAGTTTCTCAAGTGTTCTTGGGTATGGGCCTATCCTTTGGAGTCTGGCCAATCTATCAGGTGTCACACCAGTAAGGAAAATGGACTCTCCCTCTCCTGGTATTTGTCAAGAACCAGTAGATCTTCAAGTCAGACTGGGGCTTCCTAACCACATCCCCCATCCATGGGGGCCCCTCTCTGGCTTCAGTTTGCACAGGTCTTGTGTATGCTGTCCTAGGTGCTGTGGGTTCATTTGTGCAACTGCCCTGTGGTGTCCAGACAACGCGGTTTTCTTGTGCTCATCTCCCACCTCTGGCTCTTACAATCTTTCCACCCCTGGATCCTCAAAGAATACTTGTTATTGCCATTGCACTTGGCCGCCCACCAGAACTCGCTAGTAAGACCTTGTTGCTGAAGATATTACATACCTAAGTCTCAAAACAAGGAGAAATCAAGCTAGTGCTGACCTTGAAGCTACATCTCTGCTGGCTAGCTTTCATAGTACTTGAAGGTGCTGTGCATGGTAATGGCAGAGAAAAGTAATCATCAACCTTACCAATCTGTACTCCCTGAGAGCTACAATAACAACTGGCTTGACAAAATATGCCCCCCAGCACAATAGTGGCATGAAGATTATGGGAATCACCAACTACTTCTAATTGGACTTAAAGCCTGCTTCACGAGGTGGAGTCCATATCTGACACTGTTATCAGGGCCAAGAACCTGTGCTAGACAGCTACAGGCCAGAGGGGAGAGTTTACTACTATCCTTCTGCTAAATATACAAAATATCAAACTGACTATGAGCATTTGGCTGTCCTGGGACTGAAGGTGGCCCTCTGAAAAGTGATCTGAGACAGCGTAGTTAGGGGAGTCTTCATAGGGCAGGACTGGAGACAAAGTCCTGTGTAGAAGACTTGGGAGTGACAAAATGAGTAATGTTATCACAAGGCCTTGGGCTTGGAGCAGGCTTGGATGTGGTACGGATGGAGCAGGCAGTTTGGTATTGGGAGTGGAGAGTAGGTGTGGAGGCTCTATCTATGGAGGTATTGACTGCATGGCAGGGGCGACAAGACTGCATTCTGAAAGGGCTAAGCCAATGGGGCAGGATTCAGCACATGCCTTAAATATGACATTAGGATGCTCGTAATGTGTATGGTGCATTTCAGTTTATAAAAATGCTCCCACGTCAATAATGTTATGGCATGTATCAGCTGAAAGAAAGAAAGAAAAAAAATGCTTCCACATCAGCAGGTAATATATTTGCTGGATTCCAACTAGATGAAGAGGGATTTCCATTACAACTTGGTACTTGCAAGTTCATGCATGTCCATGCATAGTATGGTATTTTGAAAGAAATCTCTGACAAGGTTCGGGATGTACTTTGACATTTTAGGGTTAGCTTATGATCTTTTTTATTTTAAAAATCATTCATTTCGTTGGGCATGGTGGCACGTGCCTTTAATCCTAGCACTTGGGAGGCAGAGGCAAGCAGATCTCTGTGAGTTCAAGACCGGCCTGGTCTACAGAGTGAGTTCCAGGACAGCCAGAGCTATAGGGAGACCCTGTCTCAAAAAGGCCAAAAAACAAACAAACAAAAACCCCAAAACATTCATTTCTCTGCACTTCATGTGTATGTAATGTAATAGTCTTTGGTCACAGTCCTCCCATTACCCTTTTAGCCTGTTCTGCCTCTCAGGAACTCCTTTTTTATCCCAGCAAATCCCTCTCCTACTGTCGGGTGTGTGTGTGTGTGTGTGTGTGTGTGTGTGTGTGTGTGTGTGATCTACTTCATTTAATTAGGGTTGGCAGTATCAGCCTGGGGGGAGGGAGGGGCGGGGTTCTTGGCTTGAGCAAGGGCACCTTACCAGTGGCTACATCATTGAATAATAGGACTCCCCTTTCCCCAGTAACCATTAACTGCCTATAGCTCCTTGGGAGTTGGTGGGGCCTGAGCCCACCCCCGTCTGTGAGGCGCATTCTTGTGCAGGTCTTCCACGGGAAGTCCCTACTGCTGCGAGTTCATGAGTGCGACCACCTGCCGTATCCGGAAAAGTAGCCTATGATCTTGAAACAGAATGGCAGCCAGTATCTCTGTTTCAGCTCGGAGAGAAGTCTGCTAAGAACAGAAGAACATGGGCTGGGCTCCTTCTTAGTTCGAGAGAAAGTGAACAGGAGAGCTGAGGATTACCCTTGAAGTGAGAAGAATTTGCTGGCACGGGTACTCAACGGAGAGACAGTCTCTACTGCTGGTGGACTCTCTCATATCTCACCCCGTCAGCCTTTTGACTGGTTCTCTTTTGTAGAAGTTTCTTGTTTGGGAGTCATTCTGGCCTACATTATTTCTTTCTTATCTCCTGTGCTATGTAGCCAGTACTTCCATAGATGCAGGATTACTGCTCTCCCCTCATGCTTGAGCTGTAAAACCTGGATGAAGAGTGAGGTGGGTCATGTGATCAGACCTGGCCAGTCAGAGCACTGAATTCCTTTAGTCACAGTAATTGGCTCACCGGTAAGCACGTGACTGAGATTTTTGTCAGGACTCTAGAGAAGGGCTGTCTCTCTACTCCCTTGGGTCTTCACAGTGGGAAAGGAAGGGGTTCTGCCCCCAGCATCCACTTTGCTGCTGAGAGGGTAGAACTTATTTGTGAAAAGATCTGACAGATATAGAACCTAGAGAAAAAACTAGTTTCTGATTCATCAATTGAGCCTCTGCATCAAGCTTATCCTGGGTCACAATAGGAAACAGATATGCTTCTTGACTCTTCCTGGGGAGATATGAAAGAATGGCCTCTTCATCCCAAATAGGGAAAGAATAGACAGAGTAAAGAAAGATTTGGGCCGGGCCTGGTGGCACAAGGTAGATCTCTGTGAGTTCAAGGCCAGCCTGGTCTACATAGCGAGCTCCAGGCCAGCTGGGACTAAAGGGAGACCCTGTCTCAAAAAGACAGAGAGAGAGAGAGAGAGAGAGAGAGAGAGAGAGAGAGAGAGAGAGAGAAGAGATAGATTGGTGAAGTCCATTTTAGCAGATGAATGAGTTTATTTGGGTTACTTCCAGGAGTATGGGTAATTCATGGGCTTCTGCACTGCAGAGAACTCCCAAGTCAAGTCTTTACCTCCTTTATATCAGCTGGGACAGGAAGGAGTGCTGATTGGAATCTCAGGGGAGGGTCTTGTGAAGGTACGGTGACCCTCTTTCTGCTTTTTTCAGGAGGGAGTGTTAACAGCCTCATCACCATAGATGCAGCTATCTGCTGGCTAATAATGTTTATTTTGAGGGTATGTCAAGGTCTCCTGTAGGTCATCACAGTTGCTTGATTCAAGACGGAGCTAATGGGATATCAAACCTAGAGGAAACATCTGTACTGCAATGGTACACTGAAAAAGCACAGTAGAAGAAAAGGTTATGTGGGCATTGTTTATAGAATATGAAGGAAGGGCCAAAGTACAGGGCAGCATCCAGGGACCAGAAACAGTGGGAAGCTACTAGCATTGTTAGTTCTGAAGGGACAGGGAGACAGCAGTGTTGGTAGAGGCAGCTTAGAGTTGGGGGCCTGGAAGAGGACTGGTGGCCATAGTGGAATACGGTACTGTCAGGGACCAGGCAAGGAGGAAATAGCATGCCCTTGAGGGAAGCCAGTACTTTAACCGTACAATCCGTATTGTCTACCCATCTCCTGCTGGTACCTAAGGTGTGGATACAGTCAAAGCAAGAGATGAAGGTCAGTTTCATGGATGCAAAACAGGACAGAGAAGGACAGGTCTGGGGCAGGAGGAGGCAAATGGACAAGGATAGCATGAAGATGCTTTTGACTTTTGTTAGAATTGTCGGGATTGCCAGCAATGCTTCTTTTTGTATAACCCAGTATGGGGTGCCTGTTCTGTCACTCATGCTGCAGGAGTCCTACGTGGTACATAAATCTCACTACTAGCTCTTATTGTCATTACTGGTTATGCCATCTCCCCTACTGTGTGAGTTCTTTGAGGGCCAAGACTCATTTTATATTTCTGTATTCTCAGTGTAGAGTCTGTCACATTTCTGATAAGGGCTTAAGAGATGCTGGTTGAGGTTCACTGGACTGATTTCCAGGTAGAGAGAATGGCTGGTGTGAGGGTGAAAGGCACCCTCAACTATGTGTATAGTTGCCAGGGGGTGGACCATCTTGAACTGCTTCGCTCTTGCTTTGGTGGTCAAGAAGGCTTGAGCTCCCGGAAAAGGAATCAGGGTAAGTATGTAGGAAGTTGATAGGGAAGATGAGAGAAGCCCATCAGTGCTCTAGGCTGTGAGTGAAGCATCATGGACTTTGATGGGTAGTGTGGGTAGTGTAGCCAAGTTGGGGTTCACCAGGGGAAAATGAGGCTCGTGTTCAGCAAGAAAATCGGGGCAGAAACTCAGAGTTAAAGCACCATTCTAAAGCCAGGTATGATAGCGGTGATGTACATCTTTAATGTCAGCACTTGTGGGGCTGAGGCAGGAGGATACTATGAGTTTTAGGCTAGTCTGAGCTACATAGTGAGTTCCAGGTGTGCTTGGGTTGCAGAGTGAGATCTTTTTTCAAAACACACAGACAGACAGACATATATAGAGACACACGCAGATACAAACAGACAGATACAAACACCCATCACCACTACCACCACCATTAAAAGTTATCTGATAGAATCCCCAGCATGTGAAATCATAGTGTGGGTTGAGGTGTGCAGGCAGGATGGATAATTCTAAACCACCATACATTTGATGTTCCAGTATAACAAACTAATATTTCAGGGGAAAAGGAAATTGCAAGTCAGAGCAGAAAAATATTCAGGGAAGGGTTCTGATTGGCTGGGCTGAGTCTAATGCTCATCCTGTTCACCAACGACAAACAGAAGGACTCATGCTTCTTTCTGCACTAATCACCAGAAATGTGGAGGAAAGTTTTCAGGAAAGGAAAAAACTATGTATTCTGGCCCATCTGGTCATTCCAGCCAGCATGGAGGCAGCGTATCCTGATTCTCATAGATTGCTCACGAGAGGAGTATACTGGGGTTCCTGGGGTCTGTGAAATGCTACAGGCAAGAAAGAGGTGCAATACTTTTTTTTAATTTTTTTTATTAATTTTATTTATTTCTGTATGTGTATGAATGTACTGTCTGCATGCAAGTTTGTGCACCCGTGTTGTGCAATGCCGTGGAGGTCAGAAGAGGGTGTCGGATTCCCCTGGAACTGGAGTTCTCCTGGAATTGGAGTTTCAGACGGTTCTCAGCCGCCATGTGGGTGCTGGGGATCGAACCCGGGTCCTCTGCAAGAGCGGTCGGCGCTCTTAACCACTAGGCCATCTCTCCAGCCCCAGAGGTGCAATATTCTTAACTGACTGACAGAAAAAAAGTAGAAGGAACACAGTTAAATTCTAAGTCCATCCTGGGCATTTAAGCCATTAGTCTTAAGGCAGTGATTGTCATTGTGTGGTCTGGGGATGCCTGGAGAGTTCTGAAACCCTCTCAGAGGGTTCAAAAAGTAAAAATATTTTGCAATGCCGCGGAGGTCAGAAGAGGGTCTTGGATTCCCCTGGAACTGGAGTTCTCCTGGAATTGGAGTAACAGACAGTTCTTAGCCACCATGTGGGTGCTGGGGATGGAACCTGGGTCTTCTGCAAGAGCAATCGGTGCTCTTAACCACTAGGCCATCTCTCTAGCCCCAGAGGTGCAATATTCTTAACTGACTGACAGAAAAAAAGTAGAAGGAACACAGTTAAATTCTAAGTCCACCCTGGGCATTTAAGCCATTAGTCTTAAGGCAGTGATTGTCATTGTGTGGTCTGGGGATGCCTGGAGAGTTCTGAAACCCTCTCAGAGGGTTCAAAAAGTAAAAATATTTTCATAATAAAGCACTATTTGCATATTTCACTCTATTCTCTCATGAGCATGCAGTGGAGAGGAGCCAAATGGTTTAGGGCCTATCTGGCAAGCAATAACGCTCCAGACAGAATGCAGAAGCCAGCCATCAACGAGGTCTGCAAAAATGCAAAATAGTGATATTCTTTTACCATTAAATTTTGTTTTTCAAATAGTTACTTTATGTTTAAAGATAGATTGTTTACATTAACATGTCGTGGGTTTACTGTTGTTAAAATCAAATGAATATTTTAGAGATTTCTCAGTGTTAATTTCTAATAAATACTTATTTATTGATATAATCTATACGAACAAAACCTCTTTAGGGTCTTCATTAATTTTTAAGAGTGGAAAGGGGTCCTGGGACTAAAGAATTTGATAGTTGTCTGGCATAAAATGATGTTAAATTCTTGGCAATGCATGAGGAAAGGGAATTCGTGCTTTTTCCTGCTTGCACCTTCATCTCCAGCAATGTGCTTTAATACTGATGTTATATGGAGTGAGTGAGTGTACTTGTCATCCTCTGGAGATGGCCCCTTAGAGATAGGAGAGTCTTTTGGGAGGCTCAGTTAGATCATCAGTAGAATTTGTCATAATGTCCTGTCTTTAACTTCCAGTTCCTCTGGCCGTGTAATCACAATCACATTTCTGAGTTGCAGTTTCTCATTGGTAAAATGTTGATGACAGTTACGACTATCTCACTGGAATTCCATAAAAGTAAATAAAGTGTTTATGAAACCATTGAGTCCAGTACCATACATATAACAGGTGCTCCATTTACTTTAGTCCCCTTTCCTCCATTCCTGGCCATGCAAGAACCAGTCCCTTCAGAATCTCTAGCAAGAGTTCTTTTTTTTTTTTTGGCAAAAAAAAAAAAATCTTGTAGTTTGAAATAAAACATACAACCATAAGAGGTGAGTCTGGGGAAGGAGGGAAAATGAAGGAAGACCAAGGAGCCAATCTAGATTAAGGAAATATACCTGACCCCCCTGCCCTTGGTAATGGAGGAAAGGGTCTTTACTCCATAATTTTAGGTTTTGTGGTTTGGGTTTTTTGAGATAGGGTCTCACTATGTAGCCCTGGCTGGCCTGGAACTTGCTATGTAGACCAGGCTGGCCTCAGTTTCAGAGATCTGCCTGCCCCTGCTGGGATTAAAGGCATATGCCACCACAACCAGCATTTTGTTTCATTTTTTTAGACAGATCTCACTGTGAAGCCCAAGGTAGTCTGCAACTCGAAACTATTCTCTTGCCTCAGCCTCCCCCATGCTGGGATTACAGGCATGGTCTGCCTCACCCAGAAAGCCAGTAATTTTTTTTTTTTTATTATTTTTCTTTGCATGTGTATGAATGTACTGTCTGCATGCAGGTCTGTGCACCCGTGTCGTGCAATGCCGCGGAGGTCAGAAGAGGGTCTCGGATTCCCCTGGAGCTGATTT
The DNA here is from genome assembly GCA_009823505.1 of Rhizomys pruinosus. Taxonomy (NCBI): domain Eukaryota; kingdom Metazoa; phylum Chordata; class Mammalia; order Rodentia; family Spalacidae; genus Rhizomys; species Rhizomys pruinosus. Next base: position 302,495 of record VZQC01012422.1, read on the forward strand.
TTAATAGGAAGGGAATGTATGCTCTGCTTGATGGTGCTTCTGGGATGAGCCATCTTTCAGGCAGAGAACAGTACTTCCATCAGAAGACCTCGGGGACCCTGGCAAAGCCCTTGGAAATCACCCCCTCCCAGTCATTCACATGAATACAATGCAGAGTCCAAAGTCGCATCAGATCAGAGAGGTGAAGTGGGGACTAGAACACCTGGGCAAATTCAGAGAGTTCCAGCCACAGGCCTGGATGTGCACAGCAGACCACTAGACATGAGGGACCTAGAGAAACGACTGATTTTCAGGCAGCAGCCACTGCTCAGTGGTCCCTGACTTCACAGAAAAGTGGCTACGGAAAGGCCAAAAACTGGATGAAGGCCATGACCCTCAGGACTTTCAATGAGCACCAAGTGGTGGGTGGAGCTTTCCTGCCTGCTCAGTTCCTGGGGCTTCTCACTTAATGGTGTTGTTTCTTGAAGACTGGTGGGCTTGCAAGGATTGGGAAGAAGCCAGCAAGTGCTGGGGCCTGGGGGGGGGGTGGTCAGCCTTGTCATATACCCTCTTGCCCTTCTCCCCCTCCCCCAGCTTCAGAAGGGCCCACAGAAAATGGGGAAAGGGAAGGCCACAGTGGTTTCTTTTTTCTGGGCAGTGCGTCAGCTGCCTCTTTCCAGCATCAGGGAAGGGTTTAGAATCTCTTTTCTTCAGGCTGAGAGGTTTAGCTCTTTGTTCCCGACGTCCCACCAGGCTGTCCCGTGTTGGTAAGGACAACAGTGTACTCCAGGACCGCAAAGATGGTATACACTCCAGCCTCATATGTTGTGCCAACAGTAGACAACCAGCGCCGAAAAGGAGACAAAGTTGATGATGTAGAGCCGCCCTTTCCAGCTGTAGGACTTGCGATCCTCCTGACTTACTGTGTGCTTCTTGGTCAGCGGCCGAGAATGCAGGTGAGGAGCTTGTAGCTGAGGGATGCCGGGATAAACACAGTGGAAGCATTTTCGTGGATGGTCAAAGCACAGACAGGCTAATAACTGGCAGAGCTTGGATTGGAAACTAGTTTAGGAGGTTCCATCGGCCGCGCCTGGGAGGGATCTTGACCGGGGGCCACCGGCAGTTGGCGAGGCGTCCGGACTGCCATAGGCCGGGAGCTCGGGCACTGGGAGCCCCAGCCTGCAGGGAGGGGGTGGGGAGGGGGGAAGTTACTTGGCGTGGCAGAACCGGCAAGAGTTCTTATTTGTAGTGACCCACAGGCCTTTCTCTTCCTGCATCTTTTGGTTTTTTTTTTTTTTTTTAA